>JABASF010000275.1:0-49702 GCA_019776145.1 Harlomillsia oculata | reverse complement strand
TGAACTGTGAATTTACTGTGAAATTGTGGTATGGAAACTGACTATGGTAACCTTTGAACATTTTACTGGTTCTTTCTTAGCAACATGTAAATGTGGAAATGCGGATGCCGATAACGAAATATGACACTCATACGACATAACTAGTGAGTGATTTTATATTCACAGGTACAGCAATTACAGGATCTTTTACTAAGATTAAGATGTGACATGATATGATTTATGCGACTCTTTGGTTGTAGAAAAGTTTAAAAATTGCACTTAAAAGATTATACAAGGTAAATTAAAGAGACTAAAGACGTTGCATTTTGTTGTACATTTAGTAAAACGACAGATTAGGTTATTGGAAGCGATGAAATACGATGAAAGAGCATCAATTTGCGTCAGTTTAGTAACAACTGGAAAAGTGGGGACCGGACGGCGAGATTTGACTTGTTGGATCCAGTACAAAGCCAAAGGTGCATTTTGGTTTAGCCTGAAGTGATTGACCACACCTGCAATTATTAATATCACCCATCACTTACCTATAATATCCCTCCTGACCAGTTTGGTGAGTGAGACGCAAAGGAGAAGGAGAAGAGGTTGAAGTTGCGTTTCGTCTCCTCCGACTCTCGGGACTCTTGTCATCGTTGAAATCCTGTTGACTGCGCTCCATGAATGCGTAATTGCGACCCGAGAAGGTGCGCATTGTCAGGAAAAAAAACATTGCTACGATGTGCGTACGAAATCACGTCAGCATTCGGTATCAACCATTTTTTGGACGCATTCCACTTCGTTGGTACATAGTACAAGTTTAATTTCGTAGGGAGACATGGTCAAGCGTCATTTGCCCTGAGATTTACGACTGTGGAATGAACTCTGTGTCAAATTTGCACTACATTCCTAGGCTTTTACTGTCGCATCTTACATATAAGAAATTAAAGTTTTTGCATATTATACACTCAGCAAATTACAATACAAAATGGAAACGGTCTTGTGGATAAGACGCTTTTAATGAATTAAGGTTCTATGTTAAGAATGCGTTGATGTGATCATTCTAATGTCGACGGTCTGGTCATCGTCACAACCGATGCGCAATTGACACCGAACAATAATAACAAATAACAATCAGGGTGGAGTTGCCAGGTGTGTGGCTGGTCCTTTATGTATGGCGCACTTTGTCTGGACCAAAATTCCGGTTTGAAACGAGACAGTTTGTTCCGGATCATTTCATATGTATCGAGAGATCGAGACCGTTGAATTTGACCAACGAACACGCACGTATTTTCTAGCCATTAAAGCATAACAGAAAATACATATAATCCAAGTGTGAGAAACTGATTGAAAGATTGACAGATTACAAGTTTACCCTACCAAATTTTTAATATGCGGTTATAGTACAAGCTTTACGCAAATGTTTCAAGGTTTGTTTTCACTTCTTAAATGATTTCTGTCTTGTATTCATCGTCAAAAGGGGAGGCAAAAAATCAAAAAAGAGTATTATTTGAAACTATGAACCGAGCTTTACATTGGAATTCTACACTGAGAGAAATGCAAAGTGGTAAGTCGACAATGCCGGTGGAACCTGAGTCTCTAGATTCCTGCCCATGTCATCTGACACAGAATGCACATAATTGATTCCTCTGACAGAAGTGATTACAGGTGAGAGAGGGTCTCATCCTTTGCTCATCCCTATAGACTCTAGACACATTTGAATAACGTAATTTTTCTTTGTAATTATGCAGCTTGCATGCACAACGACACAGACCCTGGGAGAATTATAAGCAGGGGGCAAAAAGGCAGTCGGCAGTCCAGTTTTGGATTTTTTTTGTAAATTCAATTCATACTCTTAAAGTGCCAAGAAACCCACAGAGCCCATGAATCGTGCAGGGATTCACGGCAAGTATTCTAATAGTAATGATGATACTTTATAACAACAATGTGTAGTTTGGTAAGTTGTATCCCATTGAAACAAAAAGAAGTGTCACACACGCACAACAAACAAAGAGCATAATGCAAATGCAAAATGCAATGCAAAAGTTTAAACCATCAAAAAGCACGAGCAGATGACCATATCAAACCATCAAACGCAACCTCAACAACGTTTTCATGAGACGACGCAGTAAATTCAGTTCTTCTATGCCTCACGGCCACGACACAGCAGTTTTCAAAATTCAAAATACTACACACCTGTTAACGCAATCAAGATATGAGAAAAATGGAAAGTTTAGATATAAAACTTTGTTTAAAAGGCCGGTCAAGTGCAGTGTAGTCGGGCCCGGGTCAGAGAATTGATGGTAATGGACATGGATGCTTGGCGCATTAAAGCCACTTGCACTTGGGATGAGCAAGGAATGGTGAGGTTCCTACGTGAATCGTCAATGTGCGGACGCAAGGTAATCTTCAAAGGTAATAATGAGAAATTGGCGTGGATTAATTACGTGTGTAGGGAGTGCACAAACATTTATGGTGGAAGCAAGTCATGCCATGCCGCAAGATTTTTTGAAAGGTAAGTCCATTCGCCATGATGAACGAACGCGTCTCTTCCACATTGCAATTCATCTCGAGACGCGCTGCTGTAGGTTAATGAAGTTGTTCCGACTTTGCCGCTAACCGTTGATTATAGACGATGAGAAATTATTTCATTGGACTTTTCGAACGTGGACAAAATTTTAATTTATTTATTTCTTTTCAAATTATCATGTAAATATAATTTTTGAGTCGTGTTTACAGATCATTCAGAATTAGAATTGGGAATATTAATAAAGTATCGTATTGTCCATTGTGTTAGTTCCGTTATTTCCATGTTTCGAAAGTTAGTTAAAAGATGTTATATTGTTTCATTTGACCGCATTGTAAATTGTAACATTGTATCTGTAAGATCCATTCTTCATCCATTCGAGACTTCGAGACAAATACTTCAAATACAATACACCGATATATATACACTATACACTATACACTTCTCACTGAGTCCATGTCCATTGTCCATACTAGATGCAATCCATGGTTAAGGTGTCAAAAGTCCAAATGATTTGAAAGCAAAGTTCGTTGTTCGCTTTAAAAAAAATTCATGGTATTTGACAAAAAAATTGAAAAAAGTATGACCACTATGACATTGTGGACAAGATGACGAGAGTGGGTTGAATTGTTAATCTTATGGGTTACGCACGGGTAGTATGAAATGTAATAAAGTTGACGAGCTATCGATGCGTCCAAATGGATTTGCCCAAATATGCTCCATTGAGTAAAGTCAACTTGACGGGATTATTAGAGTGCATAGTGACGAAGACTGGAAAAATACTAAAACGTCTCCTGGACAAGAAAACCTCAGACCTCAGCGCAAAAAAGTAGCGCAAATGAAAAAAAAAGACAGGTTTACATCTTGAATCTTTATTGAGAGTCTTTCCGAGTATATATCTTGAAGTGTTGTGTCTTGTTGTTGCCTTCTCTTTTTGGTTCCTTCCCTAGTTGCAATGGAGAGAGAAAGAGAGTTTATCAATTCTGGACCTCTTCTCAATGCCAACTGGATTCTTCAAGGCTGATTTTTATTCTATAAGCAAGTCAAGCAGTTCAACGTGGAGAAGTTGAAAGACTCGAAAGCACATGAGACTCGTCTTGAGATTTTAAGACTGACTGAGTGTATGAGACACACACAGCCGACACAGCCACGAGTTTGTTCCTTCTTAAACTCTCATGATCAGGATGTTTGGTGCTTCTGCTGCTGGTTGCTGATGCAAGTAAATATGTGGTGCTGGTTCTTTTGCTGTCTCTCAGTAGTAGCATCTCGTCTTCTTTTTCTGATGTTCCTCCTTATTTCCTATCGTCTCTCTGTCGGTTTCCACGAATAATAACAAGACTTGGAACCTGAAATTCTTTCTGTTGAAGAAGCAGGAGCGAAAGCACATGCACACATGCAGATGAACCGAAGAACCCGAAGATTTACTAAATCCTTTAATCAGCCCTTGTGGGAAAACTGGCCAGGCTACTTTGCCCACTGTCCATCCATCCTTTTACCTTTGCTTGTAGTATTCCTTGTTTAAGGATCTTCATTTTTTTTCCTATATGCGTTTTTCGCCTAATTTACCTTAACTCTCACAGGACGCATGATGCATGATGGCATTTCGTCAGTTTGCCCATTGCACGCTATGCATCTGTTCATGTTTTTGACGTTTTACTAGTTGAGGAGCTGAGACTTGAGAAGACGCGTATTCAAACATTTAGTTAGTTACTAACCAACAAACCAAGGTTCGAAATCGCCTTTCTTATTGCAACGACGATGACGATTGTGCTATGTGCATGCATGAACTTAAAATCTGAGACTTCTCCGGAGTATAAGTAGGAAGACAGAAAAATCCAGTCTCAAAAAGCCAAAAAGTCAAGATGAGGATTCTTCAGCTTGTTGACTAGATTTACACGCTGGCTCTTTTCCTAATGCACAAAATGTGCTTTCTATGCAAATCACCAAATATGCGTGGCTTGTTTCTCTCATAGGATAATCTCTGCTGGTTTTCTTTCTCCCTTCCCTCTCGCATTATTACACTAAAGGCAAACACGGCAAAGTGCATGGTCAAGCAATCAAATTGATGCGGGCTCCTCTTTGAATACTTTTCCTCTGCTCTTTTTTGTCACTGCTTAGTTAGTGCTTTTTAATTTGTACTATTAAGAATACATTAGTTATTGTCCTCACAGGTTTCGATTTGCAAAAGTACCCTTCTCCTGTAATAATGCCTTCATTTGCATAATGTAAGCCTTCTCGTTTCCCATCTCCTCCTTATAGTTAAACGGTTCCTTAAACCGTACATTTTGCATTCCAATTACGTGTACCTGTATAATACTAGCTCGTACCTGGGCACTTTATTTTCTATACTATAATCTTCCCTATGCAAAAATTACGTTGAGTCCATGTCTATGTGCAAAAAAATCCAAATTCTATTACGAATGCTATAAAGTAAGAGAGAGGAGTAATTAGGCAAAAAAATGCAATATACCTAACAAAACTGCTCAAAATTCCTTTCGTACCTTTGTGTTTGGATACAAAAAAAATCGGTTGGTTTGCATTTTTTTTATAAATGATGGCTATTACAGCTATGATCCCTTGAGGATGGATGGATGTGTAGTAGTGTAATCTACAGAACGTTGAGTTATTCGCAAAAACCGAGCGGAGAGTGCATTATAAATATGCGTAATGGAGAAGAACTTTGGTGTAGGAAAAGCAAAGCTGGTCATTTAGTCAATTTGTAATTTTGTCTCTCAACCACACTCCTTCAATGACAGGAGAGCATAAGAGCTAATCTGCAGAACAAGTGTGCATTCAAGCAACCGACAATAGGTGACACACCGACAATGAATAAATCAAGGGCCAACATGACTACGAACAAACTTGGGCTTTTGTAAGGCTCACAAGTGAATTTCTGCTTCGTGCAACAAAGACAAGATTTATTGATCAAGAAAAGTTGAAGAAAGAGAAGAGATGGAAACATCCTCCACCCTTCTGTCCATCCTGCAATGTTACAATGTTTTCTTGAATGATTTCCACACGTGCATAATGCAGCATAAAGTTGTAACATATTCTACATTATTATGACACGACAGTATTGTCAAGTCACCCAAAATCCACACTGACATTATCAAACAAATGACAGAGAATTGCAATTTGCGAGCGACGGGTGAACAGAAAGAAGAGAAACTCACAGATCTTAATTCCTAAACCGGACAGTGTTGTATTCAAATGAAGGAGCTCTATTTATTTGTAAATGCATTACCCCTTTCAACCTAATGCTAATTATGCTAAAGCTTTAAAAGCTTGTACTAAAATTATACATCTTAAATGTTCATTGCTTTTGATGTATCACTAAATTAAGAAATTGATGATGGTCCTATTGCATTAAAGAATAACAAGAAATTGTCATTAGCCTCTTGAGAATAGTTTTAAAAAAACGCATCGATTAGATTTTCAAAATATGACAGTTTATCCAAGAAAATTTTCAAAAGTACAGCATTATATCAAATTTTGAAATTAGCACACTCAATCGCTCAATTATTGCTTAATACTACATTGTGTATTTCATGTGGGTTGTTTTGGTAAAACGGGTCGGTTGGGTTGAATGAGTTTAATAGTTGATTTGGTATCCGTGTTGTTCAACTGGCTTGTGGACAGTTTGGACAACTGGGGCGGTGTTGTAGACGACTGGGACCTGAGCGCCGGTGTAAGTGAGTGGGGTATTGTAGGCGGTGTAAGTCACTGGAGTGTTGACGGCGGTGTAAGTCACGGGCTTGGTCAAGACTGGAGTGTTGACGGCGGTGTAAGTCACTGGCTTGGTCAAGACTGGAGTGTTCACGGCAGCGGTGTAGGTGACTGGAGTGTTCACGGCGGTGTAAGTGACTGGAACAGTGTTGAAAGACTTCACAACTGGGGTGTTCACGGCAGAGTAGGTAAGTGGGACGGTGTAGCCGACATGTTGTGGTCCTTGGACGACTTGGGTGCCAGTAACTCCGGTGGTGTACACGAAGTTAGTAGCAGCGCTGGCGGAGGCGACGATAGCCAAAACAATCAACTGTGAAAATAAATGGAAAATAATACTAATTAAACATGTTGACAAACAATCGTTGTAATTTTGATGTATTTTTGATACTATAATTACAACAAAATTGGATTGAAAAACAAGAATAATGACTTACGAATTTCATGATGATTGAAGAAGGATGCAAGCAAAGCTTGACAAAAATTTGTTAATTTAGCGAATGAGGTGCTAAGGAAAAGACCTGGGAATGGAAAGTAAACCAAAGTTGCCTGTCTTTATATAGGAACACGCCGGTTCCGGCCCAAGGAATTTTGCTGAAGGAGACACTCTCTGGAACACTCCCAATAAGCCTGGAAACGTGCTCACCACACACCATCACCATGCTTTCGTTGACTACTTTTGCAATGCATGACCAAGCGGCAAATTTTTTTGCAGTAATGTGCCATTGTGGCTTTTCCATCCGTCGTGATTAAAGAGTCTCTTCTCAAGGAGATCGCTGGATAAAAGTAACGCCTCAATTCCCCATCTTTTCATTTGTTATAAGAGTGTAAAAAACATTTTGAGAGACCACACGAAACCACAAGAAGCATGGAACATTCAAAGGAAAAGTATTAGTCAAACTATGGCAAACACGAATTCAACAATGGGGTAGCAGCAATAGCATTGTGCAAATAGCACATGGAAGACACAAAAGACTCAAGTGTTTAAGATAGCATACTGCGTGGCTATTGGCTATTCGTCATGATTTTACATAATTATATAACACTACCATTACGGAAAGATGAGCGGTCGTATCTCTTCTTCATTTAGCTCCTTGATGAGTTTCGAGACAGCGGGGCAGAACTTGACGGGACCGGTACGAAATGATTATCTCGATTAATTCTGAAGGAGAATCTTTATTGCAGAATATCAATTTTTTTCTTATCCGTCCTGCTGGATTCTTGGACCAAAAATGGGTGTGGGTCTTGCACGTGGAGGATGGAAGAATTGTCCAGGTTTCACATGCAAAAATTCTCACAGAGCACTCGTATGGAACGGACATGTTGGATATCATGCGTTATTATCATGCTAGTCGAACGGGGAAAATTATGTAACACATCCCGCATCATCAAAACTGAACGGACTTGTTCACATGTACATTCATTAATAAGTACAGGCTGTACAGGTAGTAATGGTTTGGATAGAAAATTCCTTTTCAGCAACAGCATTTTCATTCGTTTCAATCTCTTTATACTTTATAACACGACTTTATGAGTAGATTGACACAGTTTTACTTTCAACATTAACAGTCGCAGGCGGATGCACATGAATTTTTATCCATGTGGTTTCTCGGATTGAATGCTACGATTGTGATGATACCTCAACTAAATTAATGGTGAGGCGTGTTAACTTACATTGCTGGCTTACGTAATAGAGGAAAACCAGAATTTTCAAATGTCACGGCTATGAACATTGAAGATAGATAAGCCATCTCTAAAGTTATTTATTTTTTCACAAATTATTCTTATATTCTTCCATGCATTTCTTGCCGGTTTCCCCGGTGGTTGGAACTTGGAAGCTCGGCGAGAGCTGTCAATGTCAACGTGTATTGCAAATTGCACGTTACGCTGGATAATTATTACAGAAAAGAGAAAAGAAACAGGACATTCGACCTTCAGCCCAACTGCAACTTTTGATGCATTGCAAGTTACGCTGGATAATTATTACAGAAAAGAGAAAAGAAACAGGACATTCGACCTTCAGCCCAACTGCAACTTTTGATGCATAATCTAAATGAGTCACATTAAGTGTTTATGCACGAACTTAAAGCAGACATGCCCAGTTTGAAATGAAATCTTGCATAGTATCGTAACATGTGGGTCGTCCCCTCATCCCATGATGCCAAACGAAACGACACAACAGGGTGCAAGTGCAAAACAGAATCATTTTCACGTTTAATGGTATACTTAACTAAAGTTTTTGAGATTGAGGGTTTAAAAAAAAACTGAATAATTATGTTGCACGTTGCATTGCTACTTTCTGAGACATAAAATACTGACAGACGAAAGGACGCTGTGTTCAAGTGTTCAAAAAAGGTACAGGAGGACTGAGATTTTTTTTGACACGACTCAGATGAGTCTCGTTCTCGAGAAGGTGGAGTCGTTACAAGTAAAAAGACCAGTGAAGAGTCAAATTACACAGTGTGCTCAACCCTCGGCCAAATTAATGATAGATGAAATAACGAGGTGTGCTTTACACACCGCGAGACGAGCTATGTTGAATACGAAGCTCACAAGGAGTAATTAAGATTCAGGGAACATGTCGACTTCGCGTCGACCAAGCCGATGTGTTTGAGTTTGGAGTTTGCACAAAACGTCGTTTGTGTGCTGGCCTTCACCTGAGAAACTTTTTTCTGTGATTTACCACTTTTGGTAATTTCTTTACGGACTTTTGTAAGATGAAAGTCAAATGTAGTTGACGTTAATCTCCAGGGGGGCACGTCATCCCACGACATAAATGAAGACTGTAGAATTTTAATGCCCTTATCGAGTTTCATTCTTAAAACTGCTGCTTTATTGTTGCTTTATTGTGTGTATTGTATACATAAAGCTAAAAACCTAACAACCAAAACCAATTGAACCTTCCCATAACAAAAGATTCATAATATTATTACTTTACCTTAAGCGTTCAACATAAATATGAATCAAATTACCTGCTAACCATTTAATTAATTCACTACGGCTTATTGTAGTTCCATAAATAGCAATTCGGTGTCAATGAATTTCTTAATAAGTAAGCCGAATTAGTTTTATAGTTCATTGTGTATATAAGTGATTTAATAAATTCAAATTCAAATTAGATTGTTGCACTTTCGAACTTTTTCATCCTGGAAATAATGTCTTCAAAAATCCATTTTAGGAGCATCGATTCCAAAAATGAAATCTATATGTTGGAACTTTGCATAAGGTACGATTACAACTCCATGTAAATTGACAACATCCTTTACCACCCTTTGGAAATCCTGGTAAAAGTAGGGGAATTCAATAGTTTAACTATTTAATTAATGAATGAGAATAATGGTTAAATCAGAATTGCGTACACGTTCGCTCAGCATCATCTTATAACATTACCAGTGTATTGAGAAGGTTGTCATTAAGAGCATGGTACAAAACCATTGGAGCTGTGACATTAGACAAAGAATAAACCGGTGCAACTCTTGATCCATAATGTCTTTAGATTTTCTTCCGGCCCGTAATCGAATCTTTGTAATTTTCCCGTGACATGATGTTGAAACAGTTCTATTACAGTCTTAGCAGATATGAAATCAGGAAGGTGAGCTAAGATTGTTGGAAGATATTGCTATACAATGACATCATTATACACATTGTACACACATTGATAAGAAACGAAAATAATCACAAAAACTGTTTGTTTAGTATATAATATTACGTAATCAGTTTGGCATGGATCAAAACCCCAAATTGCAAACCAAACGTTTCCACAAACACCGCAATTGAAAGCCGAAATTTCACAAGATTTTCGTCCCATTGTGTTTATAAATTGGACTAGGATCTCTGGTACAAATCGATCCTTTTCCGAAAGCGTTCCAGACGGGCTAAATTAATCACATTCAAGCGTTGACGATTAAGGTGCAGGCTGTAATTTAATTCAAAACTTCATAAATCAAAAATGGTGGTGTGTGACACTTAAATTGTAGCTTACAAATGCGTAATATGAAGGTTCAGCTAACACTCCAACAAAATTAGTCATATTTCCCAAGTAGAATGTTGGTGATAGAGAAAATTGCATTCGAATTTTGTCGTTTATCCAAGAATGTACGTTCGCAGCCGTCACAAATTGATTGTTGCCGTACGAGTGGCCAATGTAGTACAAATTCTTGTGTCCAGGTGATTGACTCAGGATATGTGTGATAATAGCAGGAATGTCGTATATTCCAAATTCTTCACCGCTGCATGCAATCAAGAAAGAAATGTACAGCACCTTGTTCGACATAATTTAAATTGTTTGAACAAACCTAAAATTCCAGTATTCCATATCGTCTGGAGAAAGTCGAACGTGCTTTTGTGAGTATGTCGTTCCTCTTGCATTTCCCAACCAGACGTCATAACCCGCATTGACAAGCATGAATGCTGCGTTATAGTTAGTCAATAAAATATGATAAAAGTAGAATACAGTAAAAAAAACAGTAGTAATACCGAAACAAGTTATGCAATTTACCCAAGGATTTATACGGAGGCATCAAGAACCACTGAACCGAAGATGATAGTATTCCATGCATGAGGAACACCGGGATTCTTTTAGGATCGGGACCCTGCCCTGGCCCATGGGGTATTCGGAATAATGTCAAAATGTATCCATCGGCACCAACAACTGTGTGAGCTTCACAGGGAAATTGACTTGCTCTGATGAAATCGGGCTGTATTATTAAGCAATTAAGCAACATGTCAAAGTGTAATATGTAACTTATGTAACACGGTAAACATGTAAATGAAATGTAAATGTAAATGAAAAACAAGTCAAATATTTTGTTTACTGTTTTCCACTCAATTAATCCATCTCCCAAAAACATGGACTTGAAGACGTNGTCAAATATTTTGTTTACTGTTTTCCACTCAATTAATCCATCTCCCAAAAACATGAACTTGAAGACGTCTGTTTTACAAGTTGATTCTTTATTAGTACAAAAGTCATCAGCAAACTTTTTGCTCCCATTCTGATTTGTTAATAACGATTCCACGATACTAACGCAACAGATGATGTTGAGCAAGCGGAGAAACAGGGACGGGACTTTTTCGTTCAACATTTTGCGTTTGTTTTTGTTCTTGTTTGCAGTTTCAAAATCAATTTCGAAGGACAGGAAAATTCAACCGAGAGATCTATAATACTACAGTCAAACTTGTCACACAAATGTATACATAAGATATACAATATTTAGTGGCATTTTTGTTATGCATGTCAAATGTCAAATGACATTTTACTAACCATTAAAATGCTATTGTCAGTGTGTATGACGAATATTTAGGAGTCATTAAGTCATTATCATTGTCTCATCATCATAGACATAGTTATTAAAGTTTGTATCCTATAATTAGTGATCTATTATTAACTTGATATAAACTTGGTTTTGAATGTGAAAGCCGAGTAATGTTTAAAAAGGAAAACTTTTAAGGCAAAGTTTAGATGTAGAAACGCAGTTAAAATTGAATGAACAGGTTGAAGAAATTAGATAGAGCATTCTTAATTCTTTTACTCCATGGAAGAAGTGAAACGTCAGAGTCTATAAAATAATTGGATGGTTAAGATAGAATGAGGATTGAGGAAGTTTCAGATCATCTTTCGTTGTTGTGTGTAATCGAATGACTTGCCAAAATCACATTAAAGTAGTAAAACAATACCTTTGTCGTACTTTTTATTATTACAGAAACGAGAAACGACAAAGACAAAAACGCCTACTCAAGGAAAATGTTTGGAACATTTGCGCAACCTCAGCTATACTTTTTGTCTGTCTCAGTCTCAATCGTCACTTTCTCTTCTGGAGAAAGTGGCAGCAGTCAGTCACTACGTTTTCACCAGTCGACATTCTGCGGCAAAGGTAGTCTGAGCTTGAACGTAGTAGCTGAATAAGTTATAAGCATCCTGTCGCCCCATTCCCATTTCATGATTAATATATTTTAAAAACTTCGTTTTTTTATCGATTAATATAATCAGTATTAAAATAAAAGTTTTGAGATGGAAAGTGAATTGTTGAGTGAGCAAGAGGTTGCAAACGAAGAAGCTTGGCAAAGTGAAAGCAACGGCAAAGAATTCGGATCTGATCAGGATTCTTGCTTGGATTGTTTGTCAAAAGTGCAAATTGGTGAAAGTTTGAGTGGAAATATATCCGTCCACAATTTCCAGTTTCCGTACTCAGCTAAGCTGGCTATAGGCATCTATTTGACTTTCATAGGTAAAAGTTTCAAAGTTTACAATCGAATAAATTGCCGTAAAATTCGTATTATATAAATTATATTCATCTTATCGTACCGGATGGGAGTTTGTAACCCGAACGGAAATCAAATCTTCTGTTAATAATTAAAATACATAAATATAGGTAGTTTTAAATTTTTCCATGATTGGCCGTTATATAATCTTATTCTTGTTAAGTAGACATTTAAGATTTATGTGGATTAAAATAGTACAATAGCTTTTATGTAACAAAGTTGAATATGTTTACAGTGATCCTATAATGCCTTTAAACCAGATCGTTGATTAATACATTGCAGGGCTTCTCTCCACATTAGGGAACACATTGTTCGTGATTAGTGTCTCTCGATGGCGTTATTTACGGAACAATTCCCACATGCTGCTACTTTTAAACATGTCTTTATGTGATCTCGCCATTTCAATCACAGGTGGGTGGCATTATCTCCTCTGTGCTTTTTGCTAAGACATTGCTTTTTCTATAAAACATTCGGCATGTCTTACTTGAAACGTGTCGGAGTTAAGATTACGTGCTTTCATGCAGTTTCCAGTTACTTGTTACCGAAAACGTTTTTGTACAGGATATCCCTACACAACGATTTCCGCTTACGTGGGTAATTGGATTTTTGGAGATGTGATTTGTCAACTTTATGCCTTCCTGTGCTTCACTTTCTCTCAAGTAATATTGATTTTTTGTTCTGTATAAATATGCATAATGCATCCGTAAGTGATTTTTCAGTTCGAGGAAGTGCTTGGGCATTGAAATGGAAGATAAAAAGTCTGAGATAGAAAACAGTAGACAAAAAGGATAGAAATTTTCATTTGTCAAAACATAGACGTCTGGTAGAAATCTCCCGTTGCGAATGTCAGATGCAGGATTTCAATTTGCCGTAATTGGATTATATATTTGTTAGTTGTTTCAGCGTAAAGAATAGCGTTCCTTCAAAATGATGTTATTACATTACGTACGACATTCGCTAACACCTGAACTTTTCCATTTTCTCATTTAGGTGAGCATGAACACACTATTGGGAGTGAGTGTCTTTCGTTATGTGGCGATTTGTAAGCCGCATTGGAGTAAGTCCTTTAATCTTACTTTCACCAACGTGCAATGTGTGCAATGTGCACGCTGTCCATTTCTAGTTTCCATTTGCACATCCCATCGTTTGCATTTGGATTTCAGAGCACTTCTTGAACACTCATTGGAGTAAGCGAGCGTTAGCTGCCATATGGATCCATGCACTTTTCTGGACTTCAGCCCCTTTGCTAGGTTGGTCTGGCTATGATTTTGAACCTACTGGACTTTCTTGCTCTTTTGACTGGAATGACCGAAGTTTCGGAGGTGTAACGTACGTAGTTGGTAAGGTCGATCTACAAATATTTGTGCTCCACTGTTGTGGTTTGACTTTAGTATATAAAACATTCAAAATGTTTGTCATTTGCCATTCAAAATCATATAATCATGCCCGTAGGAACTGTGCTATTTTGCTACGTGACTCACGTTGTTGTAATGGGATGGTGCTACTGGAAAATCATCGTGGAGATGATTCAGCGCAACAAGAGAAAAAGGAGACGTTCTATTTCAGCACCCATTGATCCGGAACCTGGAGTGAGATTTTAAATTCACTTCAATTATCCATTTTCACCCTTCGGCATTTACATATTAATTATCCCATTTTTCCTTGACGCTTACGAAGAATTTCATTTATTATACTGTAGCTTTCCACTAGACGTAATTCTGAAGATACCCTATCGTGTGAAGGGATTCTGCTATTCACTTTTACGCACAATCTCAGCTCTATGGAAGTGCATATTTTACAGGTAAAGTCAATCTCATCATGAATTTTGAAAACGTGCTAATATTTCTACATACGCTTTGCACAGATGAACATTTTAATGGTCCTCACCTTCCTGGTTTTATGGACTCCATATGCTGTTTTATCAGTAGTTTCCTCTTTTAGAAAAGATCTGTCTCCTTACTGGTGACTGCAATATTTTCTTTTTGAATAATAATATAATTTAATTGGTATATCAATATCATATTATGATGACTTCTGAAGGCACTTCATTAGACTTTTAAAAACGATGACTCCACAGGTACATATTTCCAACAATTTTCGCGAAAACATCTTGTGCTGTTAATCCAGTGCTGTACGGTCTCACTAATTCGTTTCTCCGGAAAGAGCTCGTGTTTGCTATAAAGCAGTGCTTTGGTCTAACAACGCCCCTGGAAGAATTTCAATTTATGCGACAGTGAGTAAAGAAGACCCACTTTAAATGATATAATAATAGTACTTCAAATTTTCCTTGATATTAAAATTTTTTATGTATAGGAAAGAGCAGGATCGATTGTATGATAAAGAGGGGGTGTTTCTGGGAAAGAGGTCTGTGGGATTTTCATGCACCTGTGATTCTTGCGTGGCCAGCAGGCATCAAGTGGGTGTTTTTTGTGAACATTAAATAAACTTTGTGATACGACGATAAATGATATAGTTTAACTTTATGTATAGCAGAATCACAAACATGCATGTAAATTACGTGATTGTATGTAACAGCAAACGGATTTTCATAATGACAGATACAACTATCAATTCGAAGAAAACATGACGCCCAGTTTTCTGGAGAAAGTGCAAATGCCGTGGAAGTCTTAGGAACTGACCTAAGTGAACAGAAGAGTCAGGGTACAGAAACTGCGAAAGAAATTGGTGGAAGTGTCCAAGAGTAATTCGAGGTTAACAAATGACATCCCAAAATGTCTGCATATGAAATGAGGGTTATCGATTGTTAATAAGCGTCAAATTCACTTACGGAAATCGCGGACTGTGTACCAAAACGACAAGACAACAGTGCAATTTTCCGTAAAAGGAGCAATGAATAATGAAAACGAGCATTCTTACATAAAGTTGTGTGAAAGTGTACACCGGAGCTATATCATATCATTACGTAGCTAATTATTAGCAAGGGGTCTTGCACAATGCATTTTTATTGTAACTGTCGATTAGAAAAATGTATCCAAATCAACACAACTCAACCAATACTTTATTTTGAAGACAACATTTAGCTAACTCATACTTATAGTCTTTTTGCCAGCTCCTTCGAAACTCAAACGAAGAACTTTATTTCTTATATAAACGAAATTATCCACAATATACGTTTAAAGTCGTAATATACCCTTTATGCAGTATTTTATAATTGGGAATGGGGAATTTGGAATGAGACGAAGATGACGATGGGCTGTTCTTAATTGTCTTCGTCACTCGAACTCTATGACTGGTACCGTTAGGGTTATTTGTTAATGGTTCCAGTTTGTTTCATTTAATGATTTATTTTTCGATTTTTTCGCATCCAGTCATCCGCATCCCCATCCCTTGTTGTCGGATCACTCTGCTAGACTCCACAGAAGGTTCTATGTACAATTACTCTGCTACTTTTGCATTATGATTGCTCGTTAGTCGTTAGTGTTACATCGTTAGGCACTTTTCTCCATTTGTTATCCTTTGTCGTTACACAGTCCGGTTTCGCACTTACACATCTTATCACGTTTCACGTCCCTAATAAAATTAAACTACATCCCGTGCTATACCCATTATACTTCCTTCTGAACAGTCCCAGCGCCCGGGGATTGTGACTAGATTTCCTGACGACTGATGACAACGACAAGGATGAAAGTAAAATTACCTTCTCAAAAAACTAAACAAAAGCTACTTAATACTTATTACTTTGTTCTCTTAAACCTCAAGGATGGATAGAATCATGTCATGTGTCATATTTTGCGATATTGAAAACTACCCCAAAACGTAAATATTATGAAAATGTAGCCGTAGAAGAAAAAGAAATCAGTTGATAGCTTTTCTTTCACGTGGTGAAAGTGCGAATATGACCGTTTTCATTGAAGAATGATCGTCCATATCTCATGACCTGTATTGGTGATTTTTTGGGGGTACTACTATAGGGACTTCTGTGACTGTGACAAATGAAAATATGAATAGCCTAACATGGCACATTGGCAAAAACCAATGGAATTAATTTTCATGTCTATGTAGGAATAAAGAAAGTACGAACAAGATCTGACGAAATTGTAATGATTTTCAAAATTGTTTATTTTGTATATATGAATGCGGACATCCACCTACACGACGACGTTTACGTTGCTTCTGTACTCTTTAAGATCTACAACGACGCTCAATGACAAGTTCTTATTAGTGTACTTAACAGATGTTTACCAGCTAGAAATAGAATTCTTGGTCAACGATGAATATCATCCATTTTCCATCAGAAAAGATAATATAACGAGCTAATATAATCCCTCACGAGAGAGACATTAGCTATTGCTTACGAGAAAAACTATTCGGATCTACTCCGCCTTATTGTTTATTTATTATTTATTATTACATTAGTTCATTATTTTTCATTGCGAATGTGGGTCGTGGGTGTATAAAAAGATTTAATTTAAAAATGCTTCAAACAACAATAAATTGTGGCTTTGTAACAATTGCAGCAGTAGAGCTCGTGCGTTTTAAGTTTTAGTAGCAAAAAGGTAAAAGTTATTCATATAGTCTAATTGAATTGCATAGTGTAATTTCACAAAGGCCATTAAAGTACCAAGACAAACCTTATTTCATATCTTGGGGGTTTGGGTGCAACTGCTTTAAAAAAATTCATTTCTAATAACAAAAACAACAGAAATCTAGAATTTTCAAACACTATCTCAAATAAAACCTGATTTGATTACACAAAAAATGCATTTTAGGGGATGTTAGAACCAAGAAAAGACTTTCTCCTTAAATAATAAAGTTGAGCGTTTTTCACAAACCAAAACGATAATACCAAAAAAGTGTCTTTTTTGTACTCAAAGAGTGCAAAAACCTTATTAAGGTCGCTTATTATTACTAAACAAACCGGTTCGAAGTAGAAATTAAAGGCAGTATTAAGTTAAAACCGAGCAATTACTTTAAAACTTTTAAAAAATGTCAGAATTGGATACAAATCATGAAAAAATTGCTTAGATAAAATTTCGTTAGGACTACACTAAAACAATATTAATCAGCAGTAGAATTTCAGTCTGTTAATCTGTTCATCTTCATGCTAACTGCTAACCACTTAACTAAACATATAATAACATCATAATCATAACACCTTATGAATACAATGACAACTGTTTACAACCTTTAGAATGCTTAGAATATAGTAACAATTATTACAACTTTAATCGTAGAATAACACAGCATTTCAATTATTTACACCGCACGAAAAAGGTTTGTAATGCAGTATAGTACGTTGAACATTTCACTGCTCATTTTTATTAAAACTGAAATGTACATTCAGTTTATTCAGTAGCACTTGAACACAGTCCGTCCGTTGCTTTCACAATTTTAACCATTTCGCCTAATTAGCGTCAAACTTTCCATAGTATACATAATCATTTACATTGAATACTTAGTACTTTGAAGTATTAATTGCTAATGCTTAAAAATCATACATTGTAATAGACTTGTAAGCGTGAATGTACAGTGCACATAGTACAACAATGCACAATTTATACGTATATTAGCACAGCAAACAACAATAAAAATATCTATGGCTTCAGGCTTCTTATTACAGTATTTTGTCATTTCAAAGCTGAATACTTTACTATTAATTTACATAACAATAATTTATTGTTCCAAACAACTAATTATTATTGAGATAAGCTTTGAAGATACGTATTTTCGTGTGTTTTCCACGCACACGTAAGGACTAATCAGTACAGGTGAGGTGAAAGTCGTGAAGATCACTGCGTAACATACAACTTACTATTATCCTATCAATTAACAATACTTACGTTTGTAGTGCACCCGCTATAATTTATTGTATAAGTCTGAGCAATAAGAGGTGAACGTATTTGAGTTTTCTTTTCAGATACTTTCTCTTGAAGGAGAAGAGATTGTATTTGGATCTGTTGGAATGAATATCTATGAAGTATACAGTTATTGAGTAGCAATGGACACTGTCGAGTAGTGTCGAGGCTTTGTCGGATTCATCGACTTTGTAATATTGTAATCAATTGCATAGAATGAATAACGAAGAAACGAACACAGTTGTCAGTATCAGTACTTTCATCATAATACATACGGAACAGTATAATATTGCTGTCAAAACACGGATCTAATGTCTTTTGTCTAAATAATAATGAACATTGTGTTATTTAAGGCCGTTTCTGCATTGTCACAGGCACGGCCATTGTCTACGTTTCATCTACCGCTCATACCACCCGAACCTGGAGATGGATTGCTAGAAATGGCAGTAGCAGGGTTTGCACTTATTCGAATGGTTCTCGGTTGCCCTGCTCCAACACCCGTCCCAGTATTACCCACTAGTCCCAATAAATTAATTAACTGTTGTGGTTGTGCATGAACATGAACATTCGGTGCCGGTGCCGGCGCAATTTGCCGGTATGCCGTTCCAGTGCGACTGGTGGGTAGGGGTGTATGTTGAGTTAACGTTGCAGCAAGTACTGGATGCTCTAAAACGACATTCGGTGTTGCTGTCGCAATAGGATTCAAACGACTCTGTCCAGTTCGTACAGATCCCTGTTGTGGTTGACTTAATGAAGCAGCGAGTCGATCCAGAAGATTGCCATAAGATGACGTGTCGACGGGAGCACCTGTGATAGAATGACTCTGGTTACTAAGTATGGGCGCATTGGCAGTTCCAGTAGGTGATAGGAGAGTATCTGCCGATGGCGTGCCGGCAAGCAAGGCTGACAGTCGTGGAGTAGACGACACTAAACTACTTGATCCCACTGGAGAAGTGGAAGAAATCGAGATCGGACTGAGAAGTGTATTCCCGGGTTGCGCGTTCCCAGCACTATTCAGAACCAACGAAGCCGCTGTAAAATTTGTGGAAGACGGTACTAGTGTTGGAGAGGCCAAGAGGTCGTTGAGAGTTATTACGCTAGAATTTCCATGACTGCTTGTTCCAGAACCACCGACTCCAACTATGCCGAGTTTTGAAGGGCCGCCACGTGACTGAGGAATATTCGGAGCCACAATACTGACTCCTGAATTTGAGGAACCTGAAGATTGTCCAATGATTGCTCCGCCCATCCCTTCCAATTTCTGGTTAAGATCAGGCCTCATTGTCTCCGACATTACTCCAAACATAGATTCAACATCCGTGACGCCAACACTACGTTCTCCCGATGACAACATGCCTTGATTATCTATGTGGGTGTGCAATGATGATGCGTTCATAGCTCCTGTGTTCGAACAGTTTGATTCGAACAATATTGTAGCTTCTTGTGATTGACTAGGAGCAACTGAGACATTCGGCTGCATTGAATTTAGATTGAAATTGAGTGTTGGAGCAGCAGAAACAGCTTGGGCCTGTCTAGTCGCTCCAGTTGCAACCAACGGTCGCAAAGGCGAAATGAACACAAGAAACGGTGGGGCTTGATTCGTCGTAGCCCATTCACCACCCGTTTGAATTTTTGCTATTTGATGTTGAGGATCGCGTCCACCACTGTTCAAGTTAACACTTAAATTCAAATTTAAATTATGGCCGTCCAACTGTTGAGGTGCAGCTTGTATGGTCTGCTGTTGTTGTTGTAAATGATGCTGATTTAACGTAGCCAACTGCTGAGCACTAAGTTGACTTAATTGTATCTGTTGCGAGCTCAGTAAATTATTTAAATCCGGCACAGATACGATTTCTTCTAATTCTGTAACTTGTGCACCCGGAGGAGAAGCCAGCTCATTAGATGCAGCTCCAGGACTGAGACTGTTGACAACGCTTCCAGTTGAGCTGTTAATAACGATTCTGGGTTGTTGAGTAATAATGCTGACATTGCTTGCGTTCACGTTCACATTACTAACTGACAATTGTCTTTGTAGTGTTGGAGCAACAGATGCCCCAGCATTTGAACCTGCTTGAGCATTTAACCTGAGGATATTCAACGCAGTTGTAGGTGTAATAGCGTTGACATTCCCGCCAGTAGTAAGTCGGTTCAGACCAAGATTCATATTTGATGTGACCAAGTTGTTCGTGGTTTGATAATTTGGTGAGCTGACTTGAATCAAACCGTCTAAACTTATAGCATTCAGGTTGACGCTAACGTTTGGAGATGCATTGACATTGACGCTAACGTTGGGTGACTGAGCTACAATACTTGGAGTAACGTTAACACTCCCACTTGTATTTGGTGGTGACGCGATCATAATTGGTGATCCCAGTGAGTTTTGAATCTGATGGTCCAAAGGTGATGTGATCGACATGTTCAAATTACCGGTACAATTTGCATTCACAGCATTAAGAGCATTACTCTGGTTAGCGTTAGGATTCTTTGGTTGCGGTGGAACTGCGACAGTTATAGGTTTTGATGTATTGTTTGGGGGTACATTGGCAAGAAGTAATTTTGCTAATGCAGTTGGTTGTTGTTGTGCCTGTTGTTGTTGCTTCATTCTCAATTGTCGTTGTTGTGCTAATTGCTGCAGCTGATGTTGCGTAGTAGCAGCCTGGATTTGAACTGGTCTCGTTTGGTATTGCTGTTGTTGTTGCTGTAAATTAACGTTAAGAATGTGAGGACGGGTCAATACTTGTTGAGGAGAAATGCCTACAATACCAGAGGAGTTCACATTAACGTTGAAATTAACATTTGCAGCAGCAGCAGATGCAGACGTTGCAACTACTTGAGAGCCAGTAGGAATTTGTGCCGAATTTGATGAACCAGCAGTGGTATAAATCTGAAGAGTTGTTGGCTGAGGCGTGGCTACTTGTTGTGTTGGCTGTGACCGAGGCTGTGGATGAACTATCTGCACAGGAGGCTGAGATGCGGTTGTTACCGGTATCGGTGCTGGTGCTGAGACTGAAACAGCAACAGAAACTGGTACTGGAACTGGAACTGATGTCAGTGTAGGAATCGGGGAAGCGGATACAGGAACAGTGGGTACTTGTGCTACAGCTGGTACTGGAGCTACCGCCTGAACTTGAGCAACTGGAATAGGATTAGTAGCTGAAGTCGAAGATGCATTAGTAGCATTAGCAGTAGCACTTTGAATTGCGTTAAGATTAGCAGTGTTTTTGTATGACCCCGTATACATAACTTGAGGCTGTGATAATCCTAGTTTCTGATATGTAATCTTACAAGGTCGTCTTCCGTCTTCAGTGAATATGTCTGAAAATTGCTTTACATATAACTGCACACATGAAGATGACCCCAGTTCAAACTGACATTTCGTAACTGGTGATTGGTCATGCTTTCCAAGTCTATTAAGTAGAGGGTCCTGATAGGATTCCATTTCCAATTCACCGAAATACGATTCAATTCCATTTCTTTGAAAAATTGACAGCTTCGTTGTGTGCGACCTCTTCTTTCGTTCGGTTTCTAGAACATACTCTTCCACTTTCCTAAATGTGTTTTCAGGAGTTACAGAACGTAGTTCTGCTGGTTCTGGAATATGACATAATCTTTTAATCTCGTCCAGGCTCTTGGTGGGAGCGTCAAGCGGTGGATAATCTTGAAAAATCTGCGAAAAAATGAATTCAAATTAAACTGCTGTACGGTAGAAAAATTTTCAAATCATAAACGAATTTTTAGGTTGATACAAAACTCAAAACTTCTTACCATAGGCGGTAACCTTAGTTTTCCATCATCAGGAATTCTTATTTTACATTTAGAAGAAACACGCCTGGCTCTTATCTTATCAACGAAACTGCAAAATTCATTCACCGTCTCCCTTTGTGCATCGCTTATGACTTTTTCACTTTCTTCGACCTTCTTAACTTTCACTGGACGAGAATCTGAAGATTCTCCACCTTTTCTCTTCAGACTGCTTAGGTCTTCCGAATTCCATTTCAATCGTTCATATTGAATACGGTTTGCTATCAATCCAACAATGGGATTTGGATCTAAGCACAAGCTCTCAGATGTTGCATTCACAATTAACTTTTCTAAGTTTAGTCTTTGGTCATACGATAACGTGTTATCTCGCAGCATCTTTTCTCGAAGAGATACTGGAGAATCAGATACTTCACTTGCAATACTATTAGCATCGCAGTCTTCCGAACAGTCTTCGGAGACTTCTGAACTACTAAGGTAACTCGAATCAGTACTACAGTTGGTATGTTCATCATCACTATCGTCCACTTCCTCATCTGTATCTTCTTGCGAACCGCTATCATCGTCGCTATCATCGTCACTACTGACTTCCGAAGTCATTGTCACTTCTTCGTTTTCTTCTGCAGCGTCGTCGTCAGCTTGTTCATCAACTTCGTCGATATTAATAGTCTTACATATTTGACTATCTTGTGAACTCTCCATACTCGTATCCAAAAGTTCTGAATCTTCCTTTTCAGATGTTACAATTTCTAACGAACCATTCATAATTAGATTTTCTTCGTTTTGAGTTTGATCATCTGATATCGTCTTATTTTCCAATATTATATCTGGAGGAGGTACTGGAGCGTCGGATGCATCACTTGCAACACTATTAGCATCGCAATCATCAGAACAGTCTTCGGAAACTTCTGCGCTACTTGAATTCGAATCGCTGCTGTCGATAGCTTCATCACTATCATCATCTTCCTCATCTGCATCTTCTTGTGAACTGTCGCTATCGTCGTCACTGCTGACCTCAGAAGTCGCCGTCACTTCCCCACTTTCTTCGGCAGTGTCTTCATCAGATTCCTCAGAGTTACTATCTTCGGAACTATTCATATCCGTATCCACATCGTTGTCAGATGAAATGCTTTCAGAAGGTCCATTTACAGTTACATTTTCCGGGTCTTGCCGTTGGTCATCGGATACTTCGCCGCTATCAGCAACGCTATCGTTGGAATCATTAACTTCGGAAGCAGAAGCCACACAACTTGCGCCGTCATTATTGTTGATCTCTTCATCATCGACTTCCATTTCTTCGTCTTGTGCTCCATCGCCATTACCATCAACGTTGTCTGCTAGCGTCGTCGTCAATTCTTCGCTTTTTTCTGTAGTAATGCCAACAGCTTCCTCTGAAGTAATGTCCCCACTTTCTTCCTTAATGATTGGAGAAGTCTCGACATCCAAGACCAAACGTTCAGAATCGGCGTTGTCAGACGAAATATTATTTAACTCAGGGCATTCTTCTTTAACTTCACTACACACATCTTCGACGTTGTTCGTCATTGCAACAACCTCTTCATTATTTTCTACATCCATTTCATTATCCGTCACTTCTTCATCTTCTTCAATGCTCTCTTCCCTTGTACTGACAGTTTCGTCACAAGACGATTGTTCAGACGTCTCTAATACATGTGAGGATTCGGATGCAGTAGATTCGTCGTCATCTGATACGATATTCTCCTTCTGATGATACTGTTGATGCATATCATACGTCTTTTCAATAATTAAATCTAAATCCGAAAGGAAACTCTCTGTCGTTGGGTGAAGAACTACTTCTCTAACAACTGGTACATTGCTACTGGACGAAGCAGAGGAAGCAGAAAAACGACGGAAGTCTCTGATCTCAGCAAATAAATGACTGCGACACCTTGGAAGAAATATATCATGCTCTTCTTCCATGCGATTTAAAATTTTATATGGTATCACTCCGTTGTCTATACAGTCCAATAAGTATCGTTCTGAATATGGTATTAGGTGTGACTCGTCTGCTTCGCCATGATTCGACAGGAAGCAACTATATGTATAACCACGATTTTCAGGATACAGATTTAAAATAAACTTGGCCTGATTTACAACTTTTTCCAACGCATTGTATTCCCGTTCGTTTATAGAGTCGTCGTCGCTGCTATCATCATCAGTATTTTCGTTATCATGTTCATCTTCACCGGACTTGTCTCCATCTCCATCTGCTCCACCTTCAACATTCGAAAATTCACTATAGTGGCCATTTGGTCGACCATCATCTCCCCCATCAGGAGGTTCCGGTTGTTCAGTCGCTACTATGGGTGCTTTCTCTTCAATACTTTCACTTTCAATGTCGTAGTCAACATGGCTAACTTCCATATCCATTATTGCACCTTCGTCATTATGGAACAACGAGGTGTCTCCCAATTCCATCACATTGTTATGATTATTTTCTCTAGTCCCATTAGCGTACGGGACGTAATACTCTGGAGATTGCACAGTAAAGGGCTGATTTCCAGCAGAAATATTGGTTTGATTGGGTTCAGCAATAGCGTTGGAACTCGGGGTTTCCACTTCAACCGAGTCCCGTCGCTGAAGCATTGGAGGTGAAACGGCGGCGCCACCGCCACTGACGGTGTACATTTGGGGACGATATAAATGCCAATACGTTATCTGCATTTGCATCTACTGTTAAATAGACAAAACAAAAACACAATGTGTAAAATCATGATATCGAATGATTCAAGTGGAATGATAATGATTCTAATAAAAATAAGCAATCAAGACTTACCAACAATTGGCTAAATCAAGTGCAGTAGCATTCGACAATATATCAGCAAAGTTAGCTTCATTTTGCTAGACAGTCAACACAATTTGACCGATTGTATCACTTCGTAGTAATATGGTATTCACGAAACTTGAGTATCTTCTCAATATGTCTCACTTTCGTGAAGATGGTGTGAAATCATGGATTCTTCTTGTCCAGACTTGTTACAGTCCTTGAAATTCAACTTTACTTTCGTCATTGTTCGCGTATATTAAGGTTCCAAAAGAAAACCACACACCTGAAATCCAGAGCAAAGAAAACAAAAAAACACTTTTTAAATACAAACTTAGCAAACAGATGATCCTATCTTAAACCATGGAACGAAATGTCACAAGTGGCCTAATTTCATTTATAAATCGACCCAACCTCCACAATCCTCATAAAAAGTCCCAAAACTTCACGTCACATCTTCAAGCCCCAAACTCATCAGAAACAATGTGCATTTTTAAAAAACTCACTACTTCACAACGTCGCAAATTCAACTGGACAACACGGACAAACCAGTCCACGTGTCATGTGCTTCCTTGGTTAAAATTACAACTCACCTGCATGATGAATGTCTCAAAACGTCTCATACAGCGAATCCCACAATCCACAATCAAAATAACCTTACTTAATAATACTTCACAAATGAACTCGACAATTTAAAAGTCAGTCAAGCTTTATAATCAGAATTAACTTTTTTAAAACGAAAACAAAAACTAAAAAAAACTGTCGCTTGAAGCTGGTAGTTCCTTGACATTTCACATCGTTTCACACCACCACAATAAAAGCAAATCAGCTGTAACAAATTGTCTTGTCTGAACGATGAATCCTTGTTACTATAAATAAAATGAAAAGTAAGGTCAACAAGTGCGGTGAAAGAATGTCTCAGAGTGTCAAGGTTCTGTCACTCTTACTCGCTTGAGTGATTTATTCTTCACAATAATTCCTCCCCACAAAAATCATCAGAGTGAAGTGAAATGCGATGTGATTTGAAATCATTTCGCGGATCCGGTACACTCTACGTCCCTTTGTGTGTAGAGGCATCTATTCCTTCCCTTCCATTCACCAATCCATTAACGTTGTAGTCACTTTTGCCCTCGCGAGCTGGCCGCACCATTCTCAATGAATTTTTCTGACTTACTTTTGCTTTTGCTTGGCTTTTACTTTGTTCCGTACTGTCTCATGCTAAAATTCATGCAATTTACCACACTAGCCAAAACATATTCGCGAAATTACAATGTAATGTGAGCCTAATACAATGTGTCAATACTTTAAGGTTAATGATAGCACGTAACGTAATGGATGAAGGTGTTGCACTTTGCACCTGCAATGCAAAGTAACTTGCTTCATAATCATATTCACTAATCCTTACACTTCCTTCCTTTTAAGTACACTTCAGGCACATTTCGAAGACCTCGCAAGGACCCGCAACTGCAGACTGCACTACAATCTACAAAGGAACTCACAAAATCATCATCATTTAATTATTAGCACACCAACTCAATTTTATTAAACGGCTTGAGAAAAAATATTGTTTCACAATAATGACATGTATTTGTTGCTTATTGTCACTTCATCTTATCAATAACATGTTGAATGGTTTGAATAGGAACCTTTGAATAGTTTGTTAAAGTCTTTTGGTAAACTTTATCTTAAAACCACAGTGGTAGCGCAGTAGTCGAAACTGTTCCTTCGTACACGGACGTGAAGGAACATTTTACATTAATTTAATTTGAAATAAGTTAAGAATAAATTAAATAAATAATATATTATATATATATAATAAATAGAATGACAAATTCCTACTATAAAATGACTGTGACTAGGCCTAAAATACTAATTTTATTTTGGTCATGATTTGCTTTGAGACAACATTTAGCTAGGAAAGTAAATATGAATCTCATTAAGTATTTAGTTAAGTAAGTAAAATCATAGCGGCCAAACAATAATAAATTATATATAATGATAATGGACCGTAAAGTCACTGAATTGTTGATTTTCAGTCAGAAATCCAAACTCCAAATAATCTTCACCTTATATTATTGCATTGTTATAAAATTAAAGACAAGTAATTGATATTGCAACAGTCATCAAATAATCACACGCGCAACTCATTTCTAATTGAAGTGAGGCGAGTATCGCATAAATCGCATTGGCAAGTTTCCGTTTCAATTCCAAGTTAACTCCAGTAGTGCAAATTAGAGCAGTCTTGTCCATTAGAATCGTACCCTGTAAATCAAATAACACAATGACATTATTGACAAAATAACGTTTATAGGGTTAGGTAATAGCTAACAAGTAACATTCCTTTGGTTAACAGTATGTTGCCCAGAATTTGGGGCAAAGAGAGATTCTCTATACAACTCTGAACTGATGTATTGATCAAATAACAGAAGCTCGGTGATGGGAATGATGCTTTTGCTTCGTTCAATCTCGCAACATTAAGCTTTAAACACTTTGGTGAAAGGTAAGGAAAACTTCGGGATCTGAAACATCCTACACATTTTCTGATTTTTCTGACACAACTATACTCCTCCGGTTTATTGACTGACATTCTTTCCGAAGCGCTTCGATCCTAGCAGAAAATTCGATTAGTGCAGCTCATAGTTGTCCTTGATGGAAAGGACACACACAAACTACATTTTGCCACCCTCCTCTTAGCTTTCACATGGAGAGAAAAAACGTAGAAAGGAAAGTGGGAAACACTTCGTCTTCCGATACGGACCTCTACTAATATTAACGTTGACAAAATTGATTCTCGTCCACAATTTCGTTCAGGACTCTCGACAAAATTGCCCATACTTGAACACAACTCAAAGTCAACCCGTGTGGAATAATATTATGAAAAAGATAAACACATAGTACTTCCGAAAGGGAAACTTGTTGATGAGACTAGACCTCCCTGAAATGTTTGTAGATTACCCGGGTGTTCATGTCCACTTTTGTTCATTCTACCTAATAGTTCAGAAAATCATCTAATATAGAAATATTAGCAAAGGGGAGGGCTACAAAGGCACTATCAGCAGGGCACGTGCTCGTTGTCTGCCGCTTTCGTCAGCTCAAAAAACAATTTTCCGCTTACCGGACAAGGTCGAAGGGTCGAAGAGGAATTGCGATCACTGAGGAAAAGTCGTGCTATTGCATTTTGGCTCTCGAGGACCACTCATCCTTTCCAAATCGTCATTATTGCTTTCTGCTCTCTGGTCTAAAAACGAAAATAAGTGTCGTCGTTGCTTCGAAACGAATAAGCTGACTGTGCGAGGAGCCCCAGAAAAAAAGAATATAGCGTGCTTTTCTGACTCCAGTTTCAACTAAGTACTAAGTCGGTTGTAATAGCCATGTGTGTATGAAGACTGTTGGGTACTTCGCTGTGGTACTAGTAGGTAATAACGCGCACTAGAGAGTAGAGACACTCTACACCATCAGCAAGCAGAGAAAAACCGAAAAAATACTAGAGAGAAGAGAACTCGACTCGGAGTAAATGATGAACCGACAGAATAAATGGTTATTGCTTTTTATATTGCTTGTTCCCTTGCCTCAATATTGCTCTCGATTCGCAGACGATAAAAGTGAGAGAGGTTCTTCATCCATCAAATGTTATTAAAAATACTTTCGTGTCCTCTTTCTCATGGTTGTTTTTCCCATTCGGGGATCTATACACATTTTTGCTGCGTATGTTCCGTATTTCGTAGAGTCCGAGAAATGAAAACGAGATACACTTCCATGTAACTTCACTGTTTTTCCATATCATCTTTTAATGGAATGGAATGTCATGCACACAGTTCCTAAGACTTTTGCAGTAAGCAATGTTCTGAATCGTTACAAAACCAACCATTCATAAAATTCATAATAATTTTTGAATCAAAATAAACTTATTAGTTAATTTAGTTTACCAATAGTTTGCATTTTAAAAAGGTCTAAGATTTATCAGTTAACTAAAAGCATTTTCATTCAATTTTTTATTTTGTGTCATTCGGAGTATTTTAATAAGGTAGTCTAAACGAAATGATTGTTACAGTTAAACCAGTCACGCCAGAACCAAATTAAAATGACGAATGTTCCCTTAATAAAAATCCTAATGAATGTTGACAATTAATTAAACCCTAGGACAAAGCATGAGCACGTGCATCGCTCAGTGCTCATCATTCGGGATAAACGCATAAAGGACAAACGATGAGGTTGTCACGACCGCGACATATGCACAATACACGGTCGGTTCGGTACGTTGTCGGTGCGCTTGTTTCACCCATGTGCTTAATATTATGCTCTATGTTACATTACATGATTTCATGAGCTTGCTCCCGTGCCCTGACTCACGGTACAATTGGCACCGAAACACTTGGTCTGCTACAAAGAGAGAACACAAGCATATTGAGTTGGACAATATTGTTCCGCGAGTGCTCATAAATTCATTGAGAGCACCCAAGCATCCTCAATTTCCAGCTAGGCATGAACTATTCATCCATTTCATTACAACTTACAAGGACTTGAGGGATGCAAAGTCATAAGGATGTGATGTTGCAGAGAAACTAGTACTCAAATATGCTTTTACATTGCTGACTGGATGCTTCGTACAAGTTTTCCACACAAGCAGTCGACGACAACGACGACACAAAGTCTTTTGTGCTCATTTGCCCCTATTTTGTGTCCCTCTCTTTCTCTCGGAATCAGATTCTAACTGTAAGCACATCTTTCTGCTTTGCTCACTACATAGGCGGAGCCTACACGTTTATGACACGGCATGATTATTCATTTCATTAGATTCTATTTGACAACATTCATTTCGACTTCAACTAGATGAGAGAGTATACAGATTCCTTGCTCCCAATTCCTATCCTCTCATTCATTCAACAAAAAGGGGATTACAGATGTGATGCGCACATCAAATTACTTTATTGGTTTACAAATGAATGAGCGTGCAAGCGAGAGGTTCTTAGAGTGAAACGTGAAAGGGATGATGCCACTCGATGAAAAATGAACGTAGTGTTATGACCGGATGGAGACACATCGCATCAGCGAAATTTAATTTGAGTCTTGACCCCTTTTCAACCCCTTGCTTGCGTTGCTGTTGCTGTCCATTATAAACAGGACGTGAAGTAATATCATAATCTGCTAACTCTGAATAAATGTCTATTAAGCCGTGAAATGCACATTTTAATAAAAATGAACCTAAAGTACTTTACACACCACTCCTTAGTTTCACGTAGACTGAGAAAATATTTGATTCGTTAGCTCGTCAGGTTTATCGTCTTGCTTGAGTGGAGGTGGAGGTGTACTTTAACGTGGGATACGCAAATCAATAAATTTGCGCAAAATATACCTATAAGTTCATTATCGTTGAAAATGTATCGATGAAGTAAGGGTCTTGCGGAGCGAGCCAGACTGAAGTATACAAACTACATATTTCCTTTATGAACAAAGAGCTTTAAATTAAGAATCAGGAAGTGATTCAGAAAAATCAATGCGTTGTTCATAGGGCGGGCGTGGGTGATAGAGCGTTTGCCAATAACACGACTTGCTTTTTCCTCTCCTCATCTCCAACCTTAATAAACACTGACAACCACGAAACCATTGGGCTAACAACAACAACGGCAGCAACATGCATCAAATCGCCAAGTAATTTCATCACTTCATTTATGATGACAACTGGAAGTTACACCGTTTGTCCATGGAAAAACATGACAGGAAAGTTATTAACCCTGAAGAAAATGCATGAACGTGATATTCACACATAATATTAATGTTAGAGTTTCAAAAGTTTGAAATTAATAATAACGAACTATACCGACCTGCCATACTGGAGTAATGAGCAGCTGCTGTTGAAGCATTAGTTTTATCCGCCATATGAACAGCAGAACTTGCAACAGCAACGTCACCGGAGTAGCACCAGGATGACATGTCGCTATGAGCTTCCTCAGTGACCGGAGCACTCAAAGTCGGAAAACGATTGCCAGCACCGCTGTCAAACAAAAAGTTATTGTATTGGGCTCCATTGAATCTGTTAAATTATACAAGCATAAAATAATTCATTAACACAAATTAAAACGTTAGATTATATATAAATAATGTGTGATAAAAATAATGTGAATACCTAGTTGAAGATGCACAAGTTGCATCATTTCGTGGATAGGAATGCGAGTTTCCGAAAAAGTATCCGTAATTTTCAGATTGTGAATGCAAATGCATTAACGCACCAGCAGCAGCGGAAGTGTAATCAGTCCCATTGTAAAGTTGAGGAGAATACATGGATTGGCTTGTTTCCTGTTGATGATTTGAATTCCAAAATGACGACGGGAAAGTACGACTTGACAAAAGATTGCCTGTTCAATCAAGTATAATGTACAATTTAAAGGTTTAAAATATTTATTTTCATTTTTTTGATCATTCACGGCACCATTTTGACATAATAGAATTTGTAGATTGTAGACGTAGTAGAGCGCCGTGTATCACGATTTCTGATGCATTATATTGCTCAGAAAATAAAATGATACTAGGTGGGTATGGGTAATACTAGTAATACTAATACTTATTTCCAGATTTTTATTTTCAATGTCAAGCAAATGTGAAAAACGAAGGAGTCAATTAATAAAGTTTAAATAAGTTAAGACGTTAAGACGTTAAGAGGAACCAGTCGGTTCCCTTTTCGCCCGCTCATTCCCTCAAATCTTGTAATTCGAGCTGAGAAACTAAAAGCTTAACTGATGAAACGACACACAGTTAAGCCGTGAAATATGAAATTCCGAAGAATCGTCTAGATAAGCACTAATGAGGTGCGAGAGTTGTGAAGTTGTGAAAAGCTATTTTCAGCATTTTTACCAAATACATATGCAAGTTGCAACCATTTTCCTTCGGTTATTTCTGTCTCTTAAACATCCTTACGAAAATGTTAAGTTAAGAACCATAAGTAGGATAGTAGGAAGTTGCCGTTATCCTTTATTATATATTACGTTTTCAAAACTAATAATTAAATTAAAAATTACCTTTTAATTCAGTTCCCATCGACGGATTCAAAGCTCGGTTGAAATGTTCATCCACCACTTGTGACGTTTCACCATTGTAGGAAACGTACAAGACGCAATTCGCAGACAAGTGCGTAACCTGTTGTTCATCATCTTCGTTAGTTTCCGGTGGGATTTGCACTTGCACAGAATCCATAATTTTGAAGCTCGAAGCGTTTGCAACTGTTTGAAAATACATTTTATCAAATAAATAATCACAAAATAAACAGTAAATGAAAAGAGCACGGAGTCCACTTTTTTTTACTACGTTTCCTTCTCACTCACTTCCAGCACACAAAAATGGAAAACTAAAACAATATCAAGAAACTAAGTGAAATGCTCAAAAAAGCGAATTGAGCCTTGGGGAAAACAAAAACGAGAGAAAAATATCGTTTGATCCTTCAAAATACGCCGTAGAAGAGGTTGAAAATAAAGTTAAAACCACAAATATTTGGGGATAAAATAATTTTGAAAAGCATTCAAAACGTGGGGAAGGTAGGAGGGAGGCGAGCAAATAATGTTGAGTGGAAAGTTGAAGTCCAGTCTCCTCCACGTGGTGAATGAGCCCTGAGGGCAAGCAAGCAGCAAAAGCAACATTCCGAAACAAAATACAAACTATTTCTGGGGACGAGGAGAGGAGAGACGACAGGACGAAATCGTTTGTTCTTGTTGTTTCCTCTGCTTTTTCCAGTGCTCTGCTCTGTTCTACTGTTTAAATGTTGTTGGGACAAAGTGAAACTTACTATCATACACTTTTGGTTGCCTTTTATAATGCTTTTTGACGACTTGGTGCTTGTTTGTCTTGCTTCCTTGTGCTTTGTAGGCGTTGCTCCTCAACTGCTGAAATGCTGCTGGAGGAGAGTACACTTTTGGGCTTCTGACTTGTGGTAAACTGGAATGAGAGTGACTTGAACTATAGAAAGAGTTCCTTTTTGCTTTCTAACTACCACTTGTGTATAACGCTGACTCCAGCAGAAAAGAGAGACTCAAAAAGAAGTGCTTAACCCACTCATTCGCATTCCTCTCGAGTTGAATGTAAACTTTCAAGCTGTGCATTCCAGAAGAGAATTCCTGGAGACTCAAAGAGAGCCGTAAAACCTAATTATCCCACTGCGCATCTTTATTTCAACTTCCCACAGGTTCACAGTCTCTTACCACCATCAACCGCGGTCTGTTTTTGATCCTTTTTGCGAAATGCGTTCTGCAAAACCACGCCAAAGGGATGTTGATGAAGAGAAAGGCCAAGGAAAGATTTACAAGGGGCAAAAGCTCTCCGTTTGATCCGTTATCTAGTTACTCGCTCATGGTGAGTAGTTAAATTAAGGGGAAAGTATACATTTTACTATTGAGTTCCACTATGCATTGCAATTTGTATAGCTTTCATTGTCATATGTTTACAATCAAAAGTAAAAGTGCAATAACCATAAGGACAGTATTATTTACGATATGATACAAAGGGTACTAAATGTGTTTGGAAAGTGTGTAGTTGCGCTGACGCGTGCCAAAGAGAAAAGAACAGTTTCACACACGAAACAGCCGATAAAAATGCTGCTGGATGATAGGAGTCATGGTTTTGGTGTGAGTTTTGGTACGAAGGGCGCATGGGATTTCCTGGAGGAGGAGCGACATTTTTGGTGGGCAGTCGTGTCTCTGGGCTTTGTTCGTCGGGTTTTGAGCTAGCGTCTCTTTTTCCAGTAGTTTCAGCCAGAGTTTGTGTAAAGGCGAAAAAGCCACCCCGAGAAAGACGAGGGAGACGGAGAGAGAGCTGGAGAAATTGATATCTGCGTGGCATTGCCATAGAGACACTGCTGGAAAGAATACTGGAACTGGATGGAATTCTACTGGAGAAGAAAGATCAATACAGTTCACGTTCACAGCTTCAATGGAACGCAATGCTCAATATTCAAAGAACAACACACTTTCGCGCACGCACTTATGGATCGAATGGAATCCTAACGCGTGCACACTTCAGCCGATTTATTCTAATATTTTGTCAATATTTGTTGTATTCATTATTTAACATTGCATGCTGAATGACATCCGGATTTTTCATTTAATACCCAAATCAAATCCTGGATCATTGATGATCGATTACTTTGTCATTCGATTGAGAAATTAAAGCCCGAAGGACTGGAGGACCCATTAATTTCGATTGTATGATCACTCTACAATTTTATTGTAGTATTCTATACGTGATCCTAACTGTAGTTTGACACAGAAAGATGGTAAAATGTTGCAAGGGTAATAAGTCACTTCCCACCCTATAAATTAGCATAGGCACGTCTAACGATTTGACTTTGACATTAATACGTTTGTAAATTGCTGCACATGCACATTGGGAACATGAGTACTTCGCCCATTAGCTGTAAGATTCTGTGGGCAAGTGGAACCAACCAAAAAACCCACATCGTTATTACATGGATTATACGAGCGGAAAAGTTGCGTAGCACACACGAGCCAAAAAATTATCGTTTTCGAGTGTGAAGTGAGCCGTGTTGGCTACAACATCGTTACGACAAGATTTGTAGGCAGTAAAAATTATCCGGATATTTTCCACTGGTGAAAAAGGACATTGATGTTCAAGGAAAAGGAAAATTTTCATTTCGTGGTGTACGCAACTGCAATTTGGTGTCGAATAGCCTTACCGGTGTAAACAACTGGGAAGAACCTTAATCCAACTTACTTCACAACCTTGGTTGGTATGCCGTTAAATGCAAATTGTCATTGCATTAGTGACATTTGCGGGATGCCGGTGTGAATTTACACCAAATACTTAGCGATACTTGCATTTTGCCAGACTCATTGAACATTCAGCAAAGCGGAAGAATCAACATGTCCTTCTACTACTACTAATCCCAGTTTGTCGAATCTGTATTACAAAGCCTTCATTTCATATTTTATAAATTGATAATTGCATAATAATAATGTGTGTATAAACGATTTTAGTTCCATTCGAGTAGAACTTCATGCTCATGCTACTTAAAATGTTAAGAAGGTAGGTAGGTTCAATTTAAATTAATCGTTAAATGCAATGATGCAGGGGTCATAAATTAAAAATAAGTCATCAGGAAATCCAGAAATCATAACAAGCATCATTATTTGCTCGTCTTTAATTTACTCGTATCTTTAACATTCACTTTAGGAAACTTAAATAACTCAATCTAAATGAGCATTTGTTACAACCGACTGCGAAAGAGATGTTTAAAGCTCACATCAATGCTGGTCAGGTTTCATTCATAAACATGTCGAAAAAGAAGGCATGGTCAGGGTCATTAGTTTACACGCTCCAGTGCACTTTTTCTGCTAGACTTGACGTCTAATTGAAAAGATGAAGAAGTGTGTGCTGTATTTGTAAGTTACATTTTAAAGTTTTATTTTATATAATCACTGTATTCTCTTTCTCTTCTTATTTTTACTCATCTCCGGAGTTATGAAAATGAAAAATATTAACTCCAAGTCTTTTATTACTGTAAGAGTCTCAGAGAGCAATTAAAAATATGCAAGTGAATCGTTTTTACAGCAGCAGCAACACTGCAAAAAGGATTCATTTTGCTTCGCTTGATGTTGAGCAGAAGTCAAGGAGGAGCACGATTCTCATAATTTGAGATGTCTAGGAATGCTTTTATGCTAACGCATTAGTGTTTCTTCAGAAGCTCCTGCTGCCTTGTCAATAATGGGTTTTTGGGGAGCTTTTTGAAGAGAGACGGGGAAAGTCGGGAGTCCGCAAACCAGATGCTTTCGACTCATCCTATATTTTACCACTTTGTTTTGTGTCATTGAGAAGTAGTATATTTTGATATAATTTTATTTCTTCTTCAACCTGTATTCAGGGAGGTCCCAACTACTAATTGCATTCATACATTACGAATCTAATAGCATGCAATCCATTAATCCATTACTTGAACAATTTCACACTATACTATCCTGCTATGCTCTTCGTATGCGTCCAAGGCCGCATGCAGGGACATGATGTGATACTTTAGTAGCAATTTGCATAACAAAAAACTAGCTCTGTTACATAATTGCATTTCAAAATTTCAATCCTCCTGTTTTTGCGTATCCCTCTAACTTTGAACGTAAAAATCAAAAAACTATTATAACTTTGAGAGATTATTAAAATTATTATTATTACTTATTTTTCGTGAAAATTATTCATGGCTGGAAGAAGGACAGTAAATTCGCTCAGAAAACCAACACTTTGGACTCTAATGGAGGGCATCATTATAGCTGCATCCGGAACCTTCAAAGTATATTCGACACTTTGAAGGGCACCCACATGCACGCACAGCGGAGGCATTTATGGCAGCACATTTCTGAGATTTCTTAAATGTTTTTGTACATTTTGTCCCAGTGACACAGTATTACGCAACACTCCACGCAACTTCCAAGCAAAGCTGGAATGCAACAATAACAATATGTCACAAGAAACGCGATCCGGTTTCTTCTACAGTAACGGTTTGCAGTGCTCTATGGTCTATCGGAATCACATCGCTCATCATATTCTCAATTTTACTTTTATAATTTACACTTTTTACTTTATTGATTATTACATAAATTACATTTAATACTTGACCATACTCAGACAATCGCGAATCTAATGAATCTATTACTGTTATTTCATATAATGTATTTGGCATTGTAGCATTTTCTTCATAAGGTGTTAACCTAATACTGGATCCTTGAACTAAGGGCATCGTTGATTTCGTCTTCGTCATCGACTGCAACAACACACTGACCTTTGACACTATAAAACGTTTAAAAGGTGCTGATGTATTGCGTTTTGTTGCGCAAGTCTGCTGGATTGCCACTTTTTAATGAGCCCATCAAAAACTTGATGTGACAAAAGGTGTCGTTTTACTAGAGGATGCTTTGCATCATATTTATGTCTCACCGGTCAATGCACCACTACGTAGTTTTCATTTCATCTTTCTGTATTTTTCCTCTTTCTTAAAAGTGTAAGTCTGTTGAACACAAGCAGCAGCAGACAGACGGGCAAAGTGCGATTTTATATTGACAATTTCATTGTTTTTCTGCTTACGTTCACACACAGACGAGACAAGGCTGAAATGAAATATAATCAAAGTGATCCTCTAAGCTAATTTGTTGTCTGCTTTGTGTCGAATGGATGCTCTGTTGTTTGTTTGTTGATGTCAACCAATGCATGTCCTGGCTCTGATAAGAATTAAAAATGAGGATAGAATTCCTCGTGTGCAAACAAGTCTGTTGTTATGCTATTAAAAGTTGAGATTTGAGTGAAACGTTAGTTCTTTTCGATTTTGCTACAAACCGGGCGGATGTGCGTCCAAAGTAGATAATGTGGTTGGTGTATGATAACTTAATACTTACTAAGAAGGATGCAGATTTGTAAGACGTATTGTAGATTGTAGTGCTTAAATATGTTATTATGTATTGTACCTAGTTAAGACCAGATCTAATGTTGAAACTAATGTTAGTCCTAATAATGCAAGCATTCTCTAGTCCTTGTAGTTACTATGAGCGGTTTTATAGGTGTTGTGTGCAAAGCTGATCAGAATGGCATAAAGTTGAGGTGGTGAAGATTGAGAGTAATTGTTTAAAGTTTGTGAGGGGAGGGTTTTTGGGTAACGGTTGTTCTGCACAAGTGCCTTATGTCGTCGTCGTGGAAGCTTGGCCTTAAATTATGCGTCTGGGTGACGGGTGGTGCACCTATGAGTTACGAGATTCCTCGTAACTCCTTCCGTGCAAGGAAGTGATCCTCCGAGTGCCCCGTAATGTGGTATTGTCTACTCATAAATAAGGATAAAGATACAGGCGATAAATTACAAATTGGCTCAAGTCCAAATGGTTATTCTCTTCTCTTCAGTTGGAATGAGCACATTGTGTCCCCCGTTCCTAAAAATACTTAACTCACACTTCGTCTTCTTTTCCTACTTCTTCTGCTCTCACTCTCAAAAAGTCTTTCTCTTTTCTGTCTCGTCTTCGCCGGCAATGGCATCCGGACTCGAGACACAAAAAAACGATCTGCATTCCTTCCCAAGAGTACAAGATAGAAATTTTAGACTTCTCAATCAATATCTTTCCCCTGGCAAAAATTATGGGTAAATCGGTAAATATTCCAAAAGCCAACTATATTAACATTAAAAGTTTCTTTGACTGAAGGCCACAACTACTTTAATAACTATGACTTCAAAAGGTTTTACTCCTAATTTAATTGAGAATCAATATTTATTCTAACGGTGTGTAGTGTAGAAGTAACATTCACAACATTTCATTTTGTATAAATCAGCTACATTTGATTTTTATTTGTGCTTTAACTTTATATGCATCATTCAAGAATCTTGAGCAAGTTAAAGATTGAACGTGAGCAAGTGAAAGGATACGATTAGTATCTGTTCCGCGTAACGAGTGGTCCGGAAACGAGGCAATTGTCTCAGCCACGGATTACAATTACAACTCGGCTTTCAACTCCAAGGCACTCCCGACACAGACACTGTCATTAGTTCCAGCCTGCATTTTATTAGTATTCCGCCTCCTCCCGGGTGTAAGAAGCCATCGCCCATGTCTTCTCATGACACGATGACATTACGAACACAACAGACACAAAATCCTTTCCCTTCTTTCCTTATTATTTCTTCATGTCTCTTCGTCCGGAGCATTAATTAGCGAGAAAAATGTCTTCATTACACTTGCTTTTTGTCTCTTTCTCGTGGTTTGTGTCTCGGACTAAATTCATTTTGTTCTGCAAAAACCCACCACTATGAAAATCCTTCGACTCATTTCTTTTCTACTACGTTTCCATTTTACTGCAAGACTAAGTCATCCATGTAATTGTTTTGGTGTGATTTCGCCGGCAACATTTGTCTGAGTTCTAAATGGCCTGCCTGGTAAATGTGTTTCTGCTTTTTCCTTTACTTTTTATGTTTAAAAGTGTCCCTTCCTGTAACTGTAACTGCTATTCTGATCCTAAATCCAAACAGCGTTTGTTCTCCCGTGTTTGTCTAAAGGGGTAGACAAACACCTCTTAAATTCACAAAACAATAACTTTCTTCTTTTACAGACACATTTAATTAATGGTGAATTTGACTAGTTGACAAATGAACGGTTATGCTTCGTTCCCACTCACACATATGACATGTTTGCTTTCCTAGGATCCATTGGACTGATTGCACCATAATTCAGTTGACAAGTTTTCCCATATTTCCAATACAGTGTCTCAAGGGGGAGGCATCAAGGGGAATACGAATTGACTCGAGACTTTCATTTTTTGTCACATCAGTGTCTTCACTTGCTTACGAAGAACTGACATAAGACACCGTTTTTAGTAAGCTAACTCTCATGAGCGTCACACGAAAAAACACATGTAGTGACTACTGATCCTGAAAGTGATGGTGAATCTAATGTGACTCTGTGCTCAAGTAGTTAGAAAGTCACCCCTCGAAACATTTCTCTAGCTTCTTGGGTGGATAATAAATCATTTTCTGACACGACTGTCACAAATGTTGACAAAAGACAAGCTGTAGTGTGTGAACTACCCAACTATACATAACTTTCTTCATTTTGAGAAACTCTTTGGCTTTCCAGAAAATTCAAAAATACGACTTTCAAGCTTAAACAATGGAAACATTGTCCTCATTTGATGCTACTTTTTGATTGTTCAAATTTTAGTGCTTTTATTAAGTTAATCATATCATTCTAAAATATTAATATTAACGCTTTCATTGCACAATACTGTTTAGCATGTAAAAATCTTATATCCGAAACTCACTGACCGTCGCCAGATTAAAACACATGTGATTGAAAAATTAAGAGATGCCGCACCACGAATTCTTCGGGTGAATTTCTCAGCATGCGGTGAGATTTTCGTTTCGAATCATCGGTAACGACTATATTTGTTCACGTTCACATTCCTTAAAGAAAAACTCCATCATCTGTCTGTTTACAGTGCATTTGTCATTCAGATTATTCATTCCATTTGGACGTAAGCATTGGAAAGCTTTCGTAAAGAAAGAAATAAAGGCAGACAAATATTTGTGGCAATTATGCTGCTCAATCATTACGTTTTAATTCCAATGCTCCGATGCTTTATTAGATTCTTATAGATTTGTCTTCGTTTCGTTTGTAAGTTCACTACGTAAACCAGCAATGATGCATTGTAAATGTGAGAAAAGAATGCCCAGCGGATACATCACAAAATGTGACTATCACAAATCACAATACAATCGCAGAGTACTATTGTTATATATAGTTACAATCAGTCGCTTGTGTGAAACACCTTAGCCTTTTCGAACATTAATCTCAGTAACTAAAGATTGCTAACTTGTTTGTGACGAAGGGAACGAATTGTTTTCTCTGTATCTGGCGTATCATTATGCTCTCACGAGTGCTTTATGAGCTCAGCTAAAAATACGACATCGGCGCAAGCATAAAGTAAAAAAGGGAATACAAAATACAATGGCTTATGTATTCATGTCACACAAGCCCTTTTCGCTTCAGTTCCTTCCGCCAATAGGAAGTCTATAACAAAAAGAAGGTAGGAGAGTCGCTCTCGTGTTTGTTACCATAGACTGCTTCAAATCAAACCGTCTATCCCACACGTCTAAAGCTTACAAGGCTCATAATGCCTAATGAGGACTATTTCCAGATAGAATAGAACGATAGCAGCAAATGAACAAAGTCAAACAAGCAACTACACCTCTTCAAGTGAAACTGCTAAACTTTCCTAAAGGAAGGATAAGCACAAGCCGCTGATTTGCATGATGCGATAAATCTTCAAGGCATAGCGCTTTTAGCTTGTGTACAATACACAATTTTACAAAGTATTATGTATGTACATACACACAAGGCTTCGTAACTTTTCCTGGCGATTATGAGAGAAATAGTGTAATTTTCTACTTTAATACCCAGACTAGAGCATTGTTGTAATTTTGAACAGAAAGTAGTGGAGAAATTTTGGACACGCCTCTGGATTACAAAAGGAAAGTGAAGGAAGAAAGGGTATTTAAAAGGTGACTATGTCATGTTGAGGAGGACGCTTTGAAAGCCACAAGTATGGCAAGCACGCAATTCATGTAATGTGCAATCTGTGCTGATGATATATGAGAATTTCTGAATTTCTTCTTGCGAATTCCTAGAAGGAGAAGTTGTTGAGTGTTTTTGCATCTTTCACACTTACGAGTCACTTGTCCGCATCTCTTGGACGGATTGTAGCTTTGAATTCTTTACATCGTCAACATTTTGTAAGTTTCTGTGACTTTGCATGACACGCTTTAACAGGGACCAACTTTGTCTCTATAAATACAAACAAACTACCGTAGTAAAGAAGTGAACTCATATATCATGTAATTAATTGTAATTCTAAACTATTTTTAAAAAAAATGATAATATGATAAAATGATAATGAGAAATTATATGTTCAAAAGCTCTAAGGTCTATCAAAAAATTGATATTATTCGCTAGGCTGGAATTGCAACATTAAGAATTACACAATGCAAAAACAAAAGTGAAAGACATGTGGTTCAATAACAATAAATACATACTCAAACTTCTCTTTGTATTGTGGAAAGGGATTTTAAAGCGACGACGGTGTGGAATGCATTACACCGTATGCAATCCAGATGCGATTAAGATGGCACTGTGAGAGAGAATTCATTAGGACAAGAATGCATTACAATAATGTATTCAATGTGCTGTGATGGTATTTAAGGAGAGAGTCGGTGTGCTTTGTCCTGTCGGCTTATTACATTGCATTCAGTCTAATTGAATCATTTAATTGTGGCAATTTTGGTAAATGACGAAAGCTCAAGAATGCTAATGTTCAAGTCGACGCGAATATTTTATCATTATTATTTGAGATGAGACCTGCCGATCAGTGGCCTATCATTGTTGAATAGTTGAATTGAATCGTTCGACATTTTCAAGGCAAAGGCACCTTCCTTCACCTTGAAGGGCACGTTGAATACGGAATCGGAAATCTAAGCTTTAATAAACGGTTAATCAAAATACTGAAGTTGATCAAGCATATCAAATAATTTCAAGGTATTACTTTAAATACAAATGCAAATGTGAAGGATGTCAAAAAACTGAGCGCAATAGTTTTGAATGGAAATGCCATTATTGATACAAAAATAAAGCATTAATAGCTATTCTGATAGGATGTTAAGCTCGTAAAGCTAGTATTTCTTTCTCAGTGAGGCTGACTTTTTTGTTGTTTAAGAAAAGACAAAGTTATTTTGTGATTGTTCGCAGGTGTTTTGCATTAGTTAAATGAGAAGACTGAGAAAGGGGAATGAGAAGAAGGAATAATGTGTAGAAGCTGTTAGGAATGATAGTCTTATGTATACAATGTAACTCTTGTGACTGCAGCTCTCAGTAGCCAACAAGTAGTCCCTGAAGACGTTTGTGTACTCGGCATTCACAAACAAGAAGAAAAGAAGTGGGAAAAGGAAGACGATGAGATGTTCAGTGAGCAACACAAGTCTGCCACGACTTTTGAGGGAAGAGACGCTTCAGAAGAGGAATTCTTTAATGAACCTTCCACTCAACTCCGTCGACTCAGTCCGTCAGCTCTCAGTTTCACAGCCGAAGATGAAAGGGCCCAGTAATGTTTGGCACGTTGTAAAGATTTCCATCAGACCGGAACATGGCAATCTTACTTTGCTCTTCTTTTTCTTCTCCACTCTTTTTCTGCACGCTCGGAGTTGACGAGCCTTCTCGTCCCATTTGATGATTTAGTCCAAATAACTTGCAACTCTAGTGTCTTCGTTATTTTTACCTTTTAGTTCCACAATGAGCAACGAGGAGATCTTTCGTTTCTCCTCTTCTACTACTATTTTTCTATATTCCCCATTTAAACTATACCAATTTATTTTTCTGTGAGAAGATCCTCATCATCATCACTTACAGCATTGTGATTCGTCCTCTTCTTTCTCCTTGCTTGTCGTCGTGTCTGGAACATTTCACAGGGGAACCGGAACAACCAAGTTCTCATTTGATGCCTTCATTACATAAATGCTTAAATACACATGCAGCCCATGCTTCAAGACGTACGTCTCGAATGAATTCGACATAATTTTCAAGAATTCGAACCACAAGGACATGTCATCGTAAATCACGTCAGGGTTTGACGCAACGTACATCACCAAATTGTTTTTACCTCTTTCTGTTGTCGTCCCACAGCGAATCTCTTCATTTGAGAATGCAATTCGAGCATTGCTGTCACACTGTCTCTTGTTAATCTCTCTGTTTCTTTCACTTTCGTACAGAACAGAATGAAAAGGCTTTTCGGACATTTTCAGGGAGTTTGTAATATAATGCAGAACACTGTGCGCTAGAATTTTGTAGAAATGCTCTCAAAAATAATTGTATTGTATTTCTTGTGGTACTTGAGTTTTATTCTCATTTTACTCTCATCTTGATGACAGGATCAGGAATCTGAGGCATTTGAAAGATTTAAGTAAATTTACATGTTTCCCATCCGAATTGTCCATTGTTTACATTGTGGCAGATACTATTAGCTTGAGTCGGAGTGCTTCAGTCGCACTTCAGGAGGTAAGACGTTTTGAAAAGTGGGAAGACGACTTTATTTGTGAAACCTCCACTGAGCTCATTTGTACACGTTAGGAACCTCAGCGGAGGACACGCTAGCGTCATTCATTTATCCTTTTCAGGGTTAAAGGGTCGAAACTCGAAAGGGCTCAAATCGAACCGACACAAGCACAAAAGCCTATTTCACTCATCTCATCATTGTTACCCCTTGAACCTATTATATATGATACGATCATACGATGCACAAAGCATGTCTCACCATAGGATTCCGTTCAAAGGTCTTTGATATGAGAAATGAAAACCCTTAACTTTACTGGTCTCGTAAAGCTTTCATAAGTTCGGTATTATGCTCGAGTTTTCGTCACGATACTAAACGCAATGAACCCTTCGTTCTCGCTTTCTTCATTTTCACGATTTCCACCATACAACCCTTCGTTATGCTTAATCGCAATGGAATTTTGCAAACTGCAAAAATCCTTAGGATGCAAAGCATTAACATGCATGTTCGTCGAAAGACTACGCACCACTCCTATTTATCCTATTATTCTTGCATGCTTTTACTCTTGTATGCGTACATGATTGCATTGTCTGAGTAGCTATGTCGGGTTTGGGCCAGACGGTTTTATTGTACGACACAATTCTTAAATAGTATAACAGTTAACAGAAGTAAACTACTAATCTGGTTTCACTACTAATCTTTTAAAACTGTTTTGTAAGTTGTAGTTTATACAGTTGGGTAATTGTACTTGTGTACATGCTAAGATGCTTCAATTGAATGGAGAGATTGAAAAGAAAATCCCATCAAATCGCCACAACTGAATACCATTCGCTTGAAACTTTCTTCAGTAATACATAAATTGGGATAAAAAAGCATAAAAAGCACTTTAAAAGTTAATCTTGTGTTTTGGATTCACTCCAAAAAGTATGTTTTCGCTAAAAGAAATTACCGTGCAATACAATTTACAATAGTTTTTGAGAACGAAACTATACCTAATACAAATGATTACAAATAGTAAACTGAAACTTTTTAAAAGTTCTTCAATCGGAATATGGTGCTGTTTAACTGTTTAACGTCTTTTATCGTGTGATACCGGTTAGTCCGATAAGTGATTAACTGTTTATTGTTTATAGCATATAGCTCGTTACAGCAAAAGATATAAAGGATTCGAATTCAACTTTTAAACTTTATAAGTGTTATACTTTAATTGTTTATTTTTCAAGGTACTTCGATTTTAGACATCGCAACAACCTTTAAGTTAAACTAATTAATTTAAGAATAGAGAGGAAACTTACACAACGTCATCGAGATACATGACAGAAGTTATTTAGAGTTGACTCGAATGTAAGAGTGAGGAAATGTTCATCATTGGAAAGGACGTTCTCGTGAGACCACCTTGAGGTCGAGTCCGGTCTCCAACTTTAATGATTCCACTTCTGTTCCCGACAAAGTCTCCCCACACTACCATTTCCCACCTGTGCGCATTTCACTCACCTTGGTTTTATGAAGGGAATCTTGTCCACCTGATATAAAGCTACTTATCTGTGCATGTAAATACGTTCGTACAAAGTTTAATGTGCATTTGAGACATGGACACATTTCTCTTGTCTTCTCCAAAGTCCTTAACTTGGAAAAGAAGCTTGAGCAGAAGCAAAGAGAAACGGCAAAGTATCAAAAATCTCGGGTGAAGCTTTTTCTTGAGAGAAGATCACTTTGTAATGCGCCCGGTCATAAAAACGACCAAAGAGCACCAACGAGTCGGGTTTTGTGAGCATTGTCATCTCATCAGTCTTTTAATGTTGGACCACCGGCAAATTCATGAGTTATGAGCTGAATGAACTTGCGTAGGCACATTCGGTGTGTTCAGGCAGCTCACGTTTAATCAACAATTCTACCGCTCATCTGAAAGGTATTTGATAAATTCTTTGAATAAAGCATGCGGACATTTGTCGTTCAGACAGTTTCATCTTCCTTGTCGTCAAAAACTTCAACGAGTGGGTTGAGAATCAAAGCGGAAACTGTCTTCAACAAATTTTGCTATTACACTTTTTGCACTTGGCAGGTTCTTATGATGCCATAGCTAATTTTGCGTTACATTCTTTTTCGTGTGTCATCATTATCATCAGTTGCTGTGTTTTAGAAAAGTCTGCACGTGTGAAAATTTGCAAAAACTACATAGACAACAAGCAGCCAAAACACAAGCGTTCGCACCGAATTCCACACAAATGAAATACAAAGGTCTAGACCAATACCAAATCAGTTTGCAACATGTTTGTGGTTGAATTCGTTCTCTCGTTGTATTCTTAAAACGGGACGTGTATTCGCATGGTTTCGTGTCCCAGAATGCCAAATGGTTTGGGAAAATATGAATGGAATCTATCATATTATAGTGTCTAAACACTACTTAACTTTACGCAGTTACATATAGGAAACGACTAGACTTGAGTATACTTGTTACAACCTTAGAGCATGTAAAATTTCGCATAGCCGAAAACTTTCCTGAACAAAAATGTGGGTTTCGGGTTTACTGCAGATCTCAAATCGGGACATTTGTGAAAAGTCGAGTGGGGACTTAATGCAGATTGCATTGTGATGGGATGAATACACTGGTGAAGAGTCTCGTGGACCATCGGAATGTGAGACATAAGTGTGGTAAAGGCGAGAGACAAGCATACTTGGGATTGCTGTAGATGAAGTCAGTAGGCAAGGTAAGTGTTTTGATGACACTCAACTATTTTGAGTGTGACTTCACCGTGTTGTGTGTGGAATGTAATTGCTTCTCTAAGCAGCATGCACACGGTAGCTCCTTCTTTTCTTCTTTCACATTTTGATTCTTTTGTCTCTGAAACAGTTTCATGGAATATCACAACCAAGCGTATTACACGATACACCCGTTTTAAGCATTGTTGAACTTTTGTTATGTATCTTTCCAAGGCTTCTCTTCTTTTTGCAATGGTTCAAAAGTTCGAGTTTCAGTTATAGTTTTGGGTTGTGGTTTTTGCATACGAAATCCAACTGACATGCTTTGGACAGAAATCCAACTTGAACTTTGGAAACAAGAAGAAATTGTAGTGAATCGCCACTGAAACCCGCTTAACGATGAGCAATTAAGTTAACGCAAGACCAAGACCAAAGCGGCTTTTTGTTTCTGTTAAGCCACAATCATTAATTACACGAGTCGAATCCTATGTTTAAATTATGCTAAAGACTACTGTTAAGTTTTATGTGTGCCATGCCGGCCCATGCATTACGTTCATGTTCCTTTGTATTCCAGATGTTGTCTATCCACAGGCGACAACCAAGTTTTTTGACCAAGAAAGAGAAAAAAATTACTGCAGCTTCTTTTGCTCACAACTTCAGCAAGCGCAACCACTTTGTTTCCACGGCTCATTAAATTACACACTCTGTCTAATTGAATTAATTGTAACAGGTCTTGTATATCATCAAATCTGTGGACATTTTACAAGATTCAACTGTCAGCTTGAGACACGCTGCAGTCAGATGATAAAAACTTGCAAAATATCCTAATCTCGAGCAAAATTGAGATACATATACATTTCTTGTCTGTAGTCACGTAGTCAGCTTGTCAGCTACTCAATAGTAATCTTACATCGTACCGTTATGGGTTTATTCGGGTGAATTTATATGGAAGTGACGCAGGTATCTTAATAATAAAATTAAAAAACTGATGCGCATATTGCACAACTCTTAATTCGGAGTTATAAATGAGCATTATAATATCCTTGTTTTTACACCAAAGATGGGTATAGAAAACAGAAAGTTGGAAAAAGTCATGCAACCCAAGGTGTTACATGCCATCTTGAACCATTGAAGAATGTCGTCTTCCATTCCTATCTGCTGTTTTTGCTGCGAGGGTGATCTTCTCCTCTTGTCTTGTCACTGATGGGATGGGACCTTGTCTAAGCACCCATAAAAATAATCGTGATTTTACTCACTCTCTTGGACACTGTGAGAGCCTTTGTGTCCTCGTCTCTTCAGGATCTCTATGCTTTCAAAGTGTAATGTAAATGTTAAGTGCAAGAGCAAGTAGGTACATGACGAAAAGTGTCTGCTCTTTATGTGAAACATGGAAGCACCTTCTTATAGTGTGACAACAGTTTAACGTTTACATATATGGCCAGAAAGACACTGGAAGAGAAGATGAAAATGAAACCTTTAGCCTTCTTTCTGTGTGGTTTGTGTCTGCTTGGTGGCTGAAGATAATAGCGAAGACTAATACAAAATTACAATACAAAGTAATAGTATAGTATAGAAGTGGAACCGCTCTAGTCGTTTTTGCTCACAGATTTGTAAGTAGTATAAGAACTCATGAGGCTCTCAACTCAAGTTAAAACCTATTGCACATGCATTATCAGCTCCATAAACGTCACACTGAGCAAAGAGTCTAGAGAAATTTACACAAGCGCAGTTTTATGAGACAACTTGGCTCTCACGGCGAAAAAAGGATAGACAATACACACCGAAGAGTGCAAAGCCAAAGGGGATTCACATGCAAAGACCTACGAAGCCACATTGTGTGTACGAGATACACTTTGGATGTTATGTAGATCTTTTCTCCCTTTAAAAGCACATCAGTTGCGAGGAGACAAACGGTACCGCATTCCTTGTCATTACACAAAGCTCCCACATCGACTTCGACTACTGCCCAGACTGCCTTTCTTTGATACGGTATGATTGCGCTATCTCCTGTGCTTACGCGACAGATTAGAGTCTCCAAAGACAAAAGTCTTGACTTGACCATAAAGATAGCACATGTGAAAAGAAAGGACCGACGACGTCGGCAAGTCATACAAGTGACGACGAAATATGGTAAAAAATGAGAATCCAATCGTCGGTCCGGTTGGGATTGCGGATGACAACGAAACCAAGTTGTGGGACAGAAGAAACGTGGGGGTTACTACGAAATGATGAAAAAAAGTTGATGTCATCCAAAGAGTGATGTAAATTGGACCCTTTGCTCACAGATTGTATCTTGCGTGTCAGTTGGCAATAAATGAACTATTTTTTCCTGGGTGGTCACCCGACCTCAAAGGTCCCGGCGTAAGGTCGTAAGGTTCCCTATAAAAGCAAAGATTAAAGGGAATTGTTCCATGTAGCATAACGCATAACAGTAACCCGTTCGAAGTTGTATTTTGTAAGGTTGTCGTCGTGTGTATTGCAGTGTGTCGTTGGCAGTTCGTATCATCTCGCAGAGTTCTCCTTCATTAGTAACATTATGTAGTCTATCTGGTCTCCTTTGCACCTTATCTTTCTTGGTACCTTTGCCCATTGCATTAATACAAACGATTGACTGACTGTCCATGGGGCGAAAGGAGATAAGCAGCAAATGTTTTCAGGGCAGCTGCTGTTCCCAGTCTTGTCAAACAATAAAGTGGCCCAGTGTATGCAAGTGCGCCGTCGTCCTCCCATGATAATGATATCGTAATAGCAAATGCATAATGTTTTATGAGACTAGAAGGAACACAAAAAAATGGAGTATGTCCTGTCTTCTGTGTTCGAATGTATCGAGCCGCCTGACCTAATCAACCTATTGTTTGTCAATGACCAATTAAATTGAATTCGCATCGAAAGCCGCTCACTCTTTTTTGCAAGTTTCTGTTGTCGGTACTAATTCCCACCAATAAATTTATTGTTTCGACTAATGCACTTTTTTTACTCGTCGCAAGGATCCAAAGGGCTACTCTACCACAGGTGAGACTAAGCGACTACGCCGACTGTGTGAGAAAAAATAGTTTATCTCGTCCAAAAGCCAGTTTCTCCACATTACAATTGAAACTTAAGCTCTTTAATGCAAACTAGTACATTTTGCTTCCATTTTGCTCCTTTCTTTGTGATTTCGATTCCGCTCACCGCCTTGTTTTTGCAGGCTCGAGCCGAAACGTCACCCGACAGTCCAGTTTTGAAATACATTCTGTAATTCTACGCCAAGCACTTCAGTATTTTGTTTCGGTGTATGATACACTCTTGCAAAAACAGTTTTTTTTCAGCTTCTTCTCCGTGGGGTGCTTGTTGAGGAGCATGCTTCATATTGTATAGCAACCCCGTACACATTTTTTGGTCAGAAAGCAAACACAGTTTCCTTTTGCGTTTTGAACATGTTTACAAAGCTACAGTTCAAATTCACCTTTTTCTCTACACTTTCCCCTATTCTCTCCAAAAAATCTTTCGGTCAGGCGAACATATGTCAAAGTCAATTGTGTAATTTGTGTAACTTCCTTACCATCTTCACGTCTGCTTGAGAAAAGGCACGGACCGTAAACATTTCATTGTTTCTCCCAAATTAATATG
>JABASF010000274.1:0-49706 GCA_019776145.1 Harlomillsia oculata | reverse complement strand
CAAAACGAGAGGAATCATTAAACAACGAAAAGGAGTTTAAGGTTGAAACGTTGAAAGTTTTGTTCTTTTAAAATATAAAAACTACTGCAAGACTCAAGCGCAATTATATTTTGTAACGCTTAGTTTTGAGTTCATCGAGTTGTCAATTTTGATACAGTATCTCATCTCATCTCATAGTATTACGATATTTACGCGACATTGTTGATACCATGAAAATAGGAAGCCATTGGACATATGAGACCGCGTAGAAAAAAGCATTTCATTACCATGAAGAAAGACACAAACGTCACGTGATCTGATGTACAGTAAAGAAACAAAATGCATTTTTTGTCTCTCGTTTCTTTCTGCAAACCTGTCAGACAGCACTAATCACCTTTGACTAGTCTGAGTTTGGAACTTGTAGGAGCTCATATCAAATAGTATAGTTTCCTTCTGGTACAAAAACCTCGTAGGAAAAGTAGATTAGTAGTGGGACATGTTGACAGCTCTGTTTATTTGTGACGGTGGTGTAGTATTTTCTCTTTTCTCGCTTTCTTTCCCTGCACACCTTTTTTGAGCTCATGATTAAGAAATGCCTTCAGCTAAATTTGAGTTTATCGATTTTATTTCTTTGCCTTTTTGTGCTTGTATATTCCCACTTTTTAAATATTGTTTGTGCACCACATAACGACATGTAAGCCAACCTTGTAAAATGCAAACAGTATAGACTTATAGACTCCGCCCAGACAAAAACATTTCGGTGTGTTCGGTGTTCCTCTGTTCTTCTTTAATGTTTCATATTATTTCCAATGTTGTATAATATACTCTGCTTACGTGAGTATTAGCAATTCCCCAACCATATGAATTTTGACATTGAACGAATCCTTCAGTTTATCTGATCTTAAGTATAACTCACCGTTTTGTCGTTGTCTTTTTCATTATTATTAACTGGATCGGTGTAGCTGTACTATCAAACGAGGAATAAGCATCAAAGGAAATTAAGGATCTGCTTTTTTTATAAATCAACTTTCTATAAAATTCAATGAAAGAACCCCTAAATTAACCTTCTTTCGAGAAGAATCGTCGCTCAGTGTCATAAGAAACGACAAATGCAAAAAGGAGACAAAAACAAAACAAGAGCCAGAAAAGGAAATCTTTTTTTCCCTTCAAAAAAAGAAACACCGGTATTACACCGGTAAGTTTGAGCATTCCGTTGTTGTGCTTGTGAGTTGATGCAGTTGTTTAATATATTTTGGGAAGAGGGGTTTGGTTTGTGTTTCTGAATCCCGTGTCTTAAGGTGGATGAGCAAGGATAAAAAAGGTAAGAATTGTATAGGTACGTGTGGTGCGGTAGCGTCATTGCTTATCTTTTCATCGAGACCTGTCACAACGCCACTCAAAAAATATATTCCACTGGGTAAATTGGTAAATGCTCAGAAAACTGAATCCAAGTGCAGTGGGAACGGGAAAAGCAGCAGAGTACATCGACATCGTTTATTATATCACTTTGTTGGCTCTCAGCCTAGTACGAAAGTGACGCTTCAACTACTTACACTGTTTTGTTGTGAACAACGTTAACGATCCCAACAATGCAATCCAATGTCGTTTACAGTGTATTGCACTGTATTATCGTACTTTGTACGATGAAGGAGTAAAGTACGTATTAATCCTATACTTTTTCAGAGTGGAGATGTTGTAGTTTCGTTGCACCTTCTCCTTTGCTTTCCTTCTTACTTTTTTCTCAAAATCTCACACGAACGTTAATCCTCATCCGTAGGTTAGACCGTACGTATAGTATTCCATAAAAGCAAATTGTAAAAAAAAAACTCAGGAGCAATGGCAATGTATCCTGTAGTATTTGGAAATGGGAGAGTGAGAATGCGATTATGCAATCCAATGCAATGGTAATACATACAAGAAGTGTGAGTTTTTGAGAAGTATGTGTGTGTGTGCAGCGTATTTTCTTCCTTCCATTTCTTTGATGTTTCGTTTCTCGTCTCTCGTCTTCAGTCTTCTCTCTCTTTCTTTTGCTCGCCTTTTTTTCTTGGATAGATAAAGTATAGCGGAAAGCGGAACTATTGCACGGTTGAGGAACCTCAGCAAAGACTGGATTTAACAGTTTATCCAAGTAACCCCGTTATTTCATAAGGCACATGAATCCCCTCTCCTTTTTTTTGCTTCTTTCTTTTTGCACAATAAACCACGTTGTTGGTTGCGCGAATCCGCTCGTATATAGTAGCATTTTTTGATGCTTTTTTTCCCGTGTGTTTTGTCCACAAAATGCCGTATATTATGACACGCCAGACGCCACATCATGCACTTTGTTCTTCTTCTCTTTCGGCATATAGTCTAAGCACGTTTCAATGGTTACGTTTAAACGTTTACCCTACAATTTTGAAGATTCTTCATCGTTTCATCTTTTATGTACTAGTAGACGAAGACTTAAATATCCTCGTCTATTATGCTACTCTTCCATGGTATAATTATTACAATTATACGTGATTGGGAATTGGGAGTAAAATCAGAGTTTCTGCAATTTTATTTTACTTATGTAGCTTGAAATGGGTAATTAAACTCATTGGAATCATTGTTCATTGGTATCGATTCGGATTTCCTAGAACCGATATAGGAAGCATTAAAAGCTATTGTTCTCGGCACGTTTGACATCTCGAAGAGCATGGCGGGTCAAAAGCCTCCCAGTTTTTCAGTGGTCTTAGCTCTATTTCCAATAATTATAGCTACAATAACCCGCATCGCATTTGGACAACCTTTGTAAAGTTTAATTATATTTCTTGATAAGTCCTTGCCGAATTACGACTTCCTGGTCAGTTATTGTCAATGAACTCCATTTGGGGCTACATATTACAATAAACGAGCGTCGACCTGAAAAGACATAAAATTCAGAGTGACTATAGAAATGCAACAAACTTCGTCCTGTTCCACTGTTCCATTCAACGTGACAACATCGTGGTGATAGGCGATTTCGGTCCGTTTGCTTAATTCAGATTAAACACAGACGTAAGTTATACAGGATACTCAATGTATTAATATCCTTCATTTTAAATTCGCTAATGAAGTTATTTTTCGTTTGTAAGGTTTCTCATATCTTTTTCTATAACTACTTTTGAAATTTTCATGCGAGACATTTATAAAACACCCTGTATGGTATCATTCTTTTTAACGAGCATTTTCATATTACTTATATTGTTCGTGGTATTACACAACAAAGACAATACCGACGTGTTTTTGACGACGACTTGGCACAGCTTCAAGTCGTCTCGGAATTGTCATACGATAAAAGGGTTTCGATTTTTGCTCTAGATATTGCTTTACATTGATTGTAGAATGTATACGTTAAGAACCCAAGAAATTGTCCAGAGTCTGGATCGTGTACTTAAACTTTTTAATGGTTCTCTTCTATGTATCGGAAACCAGACTAAGACGGAGAATAAATGATTCATGCCTGGGCCAGCCAGGGCTTGGTGCGATATCGCATTGTTAAAGGTTTTTGAAGACAAAGGCACAGTTGAGAGTTGAGCTTCAAAGCTTCGGTTGATTAGTGTTCTTCAGATTCAGTGATTATTAGAGCGATTTTGCTTTAAATATGGTTCATCCACTTCTGTACGGCCAAAAACGGCGGGCCCATTATGGGCGGATTTTGGAAAACTGCGGTCAACAATTGACTCGTAATTTCGGTCAATTGGCAATCGAAGGCAGCCGACAATCGGTAGTTAACCACAGCCAGTTGTCGGTTAACAATAATTCCAGTAGCCGTGCGTCGGTCAACTCGATTGGCCAATTTCCGGTCTCAAATGATGGGGCTGCTTACGACGATCAAGTAGCGGTTATCAAGCATCCAAAGCCAGAAAACATTCCCATTTTGGTTATTGTAGGAAAACACAAAACTGTTACTATTAACGCTTGCTATTGTAATGTCAAGAATACCAGTCGGGGTCGTTATTGCAAACACCTAAGCAAGTTAACCTTTCCAATACTAAATTCTATTTACTATTCATAGTAACTTGTAGTTGATTTACACACAACTCTACTTAGAACTCATTGCCAATTCTAATAACAACATATCCTTAGAATACATTACAATTATCATATTATAGATATTAATTTGTGATTATTTTTTTGTATGTTCACAGAAGCGCAACAGTCCTTTGCTGATTCAAACAACTCCGGAAAATCATTCCATCCGTGCCGGGTCTGTGGGGACAAAGCCTCTGGGTACCACTACGGAGTAACATCTTGTGAAGGTTGTAAAGGATTCTTTCGAAGGAGTATCCAAAAGCAGATTGAATATCGGTAAACAAATATTTCTTTTTTAACTTTTGAGCATTATCAAAATACAGAAGAGTAGACTTTAGCAGTAGTTTAGAGATAAGGGTTTCAAAGGTGGAAGGATTTCTCTTTTGCACTTCTTTTGGGATGTGGGATGATATAGTTAGCACTTAATGATAATGACTACAGCACTGCAAATCGATCAAACATGCCATTTTTAGTATTATACAATTATACTCCTTACTATGTACTTATACTGAACCTGCGGAAATAATATCTGATTCATTACTGTTACTATGCAATGTGCAGTGAGGCGTGAGTGCGTCTCAACTATACGCACGTAGTAGCAAGTTCTACTCAATGACAACGCTTTATACATCAAAACCCAGAACCATAACCAGTTAAATAACTGCAACTGCAAAGTGCAGTTTGAATCAATGTGGATTCAAAATGTATATCTATAGCATATATTTTTGTACACATTTTAAAGTACCTACTCAGAAAGACAGTGCATTAGAGATTCGATTTTTTGCACAGTTGAAATCAAATGTTATCTATTTTGATCTCAGACTTTTGAATGTTAGTAATAAAACTGTTAAATAACACGCCGTTACCTTCGGTTTCTAGTAACTTTTAGATATATTTGTTACTCATGCTCATGCTAGTCTCCTTATTTGTCCAGCCCTGAAAAAACAATAGAAGAAATGCTATTGGAGTATCCTAAGAAGTAAGTCAAATTTGGAACTTTCGGATCAGATTCTTGGTCTTCGGTTATCGGAACTGACTAAATCTAAACCAGGGTCACAGGTATTTTTCTATGACATTTTGGGGGTGTTCGCAACGTCTGTCGTACTTTATGTAACGTTATAGCCTTATTATACCAGAACATTGTGTGCTTGCTTTCCGTTCGTCAATTAAATCGTCTGCATGCTTTAAACGTAATAGCTAATTATATACTGAAAGTAATTAATGAAATGAAGCTTTCAATTATCAACTACAACTCCTATTAATAAATCAATGTTCAATGATACATTATCGTGTTAAAATTCCACATTTTAGATTAAACTACAGAAACAGAGATTTTGATGAAATACAATGTTAACATACGATTCCTAATTTTTAGTATTCAAATTTGAAATTTAATAGCAATACTGTTTGAAAAAGTGCACACGAAAAACCATTTCGTTCATGTCTTTGTGGGCTCGGAACGGGCTTAACTTTGAGGTAAGTTTCGTAGGATTGACTGCAGCGTCGAGTGGAACAATTAATTTCAGATTAGACTTTGTGGTTTCCTCGATATATTTTTTGAAAATAATCAAGTGCATTATTAATTATCAAAAAGTAAATATAATGCTTTTATTGTTCACCTCTATATTTCATTTGTTGTCTGAATAATCCTCAAAAATGCCCACTCACGGAAGTCTCACTGTGCCCCGTAATCTCCAACTTTATTTTATTCGTACCACATTACATTCCAAACAAGTTTTACAAAAGAGTAATTGAATATCCAATTGTAATAGCCCACAGCCATTGTGTAGTAATAATCTTGAACCTGTGCGAAAATAATCCAAATATTTAAGCATATCGTCAAACATTTAGCACAAAGTGACCAAGTTTGTCGACGTGAGTAAAGTGTCAGTAAGGTTAGTGTATGACAGAGAAAGAATGAATTAATTGCCTTCTGTAATAGAGTGTACGGATAGAACTTATATTCTTAATGAAGGTAAAAGTAATCTGAAACCGTGTGACACTGCAAAATTACGAATTATTTGTTGATTTATTTTTTATGCAATATCGTTCTCCGTTCTTTTCTGTAGTCAATAGTACTGTGGAATTTTAGCATTGGTTTTGTTGAGATTGTAATGTTTTTGTAGCTGCTTTCCGCAGAAAAGATATATATATTGTATGTATTATGAAATTTATTGTTTTTTGATTTATTACGTGTAATCTTAAAAATGTTATTTAATTGACGATAGACGACACAATGTGCTTTGGTAATAATGCTTGTTACATGCAGCAGAGTATAGACGATGTGAAACGGCACCCAAATGACCCAAGGGAAAAATACCCGTACAGTCTGGAATCATGGACCAAGCGATGATGCGACGTTTCGAACAAAACAGATACAAGTCAAATTTTTAATACGCTTTTTATGTTATAATTTTGGTGAGGTTTACTTTAGGGGTAAGTTAAAGATTTTATGAAGTCTCTTTTTTGGTTTTTTCATGAAGCTACGTCTGACCTGGAATGAAGGTTCGAGTCGAATGATGAACTTAATTAATGACTTAATTATAAATGAGGGAATGTGGTGGTAGTATGAGAAAACTAATTAAAGAAATTGATATAAAAGAGACAGATAGTACAATACATAAAATAATGAGCGTCAGTGACCGATAGGTTCTGAATGAGGCAATATGTGTCTCCTCAAGGCAGACTTGAAATTGATAGGGCGCAGCCAGAAAAATGCAACGTCCTGTCATTTTATGAAAGGTTCGTTTTGATACATGAACTATAAATAATATAAATGATTTGACAGAGTGCATCCCGAGTTAATGTGTGGTGTTCGTGTAAGATAACACGACAGTTCCAACATGACAGAACTGTTTTCTAACAAACCTTGGACAAATTCAAGGTTTGCTAATTTTTCTTTCAGTACGGTCCATAACAGTAAATTGACAGTCTACAAAAAGGTTTGCAAGGGACATAGTAACAGTAGCCAGGCTTCTTTGAGTATAGTAACACTCATTTCGGACTTGGGACAGACCTGAAAAGTTTCTTCTTTGCTCTTTACGACGTCGTGTTAGTAGTTAAAACCTTAATGGTTTTTCTGTTCCCATTTTAAGTTGGAATAATCGCACTGTATCCTTTGCTTTCTCAGAACGATAAAACCAGGACCAATTCTAGCTAGTGAGCTGCAACCCCAAAAGCACGAGTTGTGGGAAAAGTGTAATATTATATTATACTTTAGTTAAATTGGCCTATACTTTATTGCTGCCTTATGGCACTAAATCCCACATGCTCATTGTGCTCAGTGGTCAAATGCGGTGAACGGTCGCGAACGCTTTTACTTGAGTATCGCGATGCTATGTTATGGATTTGGTAAAAGCGGAGAAATGTGTCACGGAGTTTACAGTTCATAATATCCCAATTGAGTGCTGTGCTGTATCAAAAAGATTAATCGGTCGCTATATTCAAAACTGTAACTAATATTATGTTTTTTTTTCTTTTGATTCTATCAGATGCTTGCGAGATGGCAAATGTCTAGTGATCCGCTTGAACAGGAATCGGTGTCAATACTGTCGTTTTAAAAAGTGTCTGTCCGTCGGCATGTCGCGAGATTGTAAGTTTTCTCTAAAATTATATCTTTAATATTTCTCAGAGAAAGCACATGGCACGACACGTGCTATGCCGAGTTTGAAAACCAAGTCATGAAATTGCATGAAATATATTTTGCGCTTTTCATGATTGTTGTTTGTAGCAAACGTGTACTGCTCTAGAGTATAACTGTATAACATGTTGCGAACCTTGCAATTTGTACCGTGTGAACTACGCAGTGGAAGTCCTATAAAATTGCTAAATTTGTGATGTTTTTTGTCCTGGTTGTTTGTTGCTTAGCCGTCCGCTACGGTCGTGTGCCAAAACGTTCTCGTGAGGTGATAACGTCAGCGGAAGCAGATCAGTCGTCGTACGATGGAACACCGCACTCGGCTTCACCAGGATCGAACAGTTCATCTGAAGGTTCGACGACATGTGGAAGCACATCTAATTTCAGCGGGAATAGTCCCTCCTCGAATGGCAGTGATCCCAGCATTGTTTCGTCTACTTTTGCGAATCCACTTGGTCATCTTGCGACTGTTGTCAATCACAGCCATCATCACTTCTGTGTGTACACACAGGAAAAAATGAGGGATGTGACACCCAGGAAAGTTTCAATAGTAAGTTGAGTCCCTGAATAACTCTCTCTCGTATGATTCCCCATAAAACTAGCACTTTTGGCTTAGTGAGAAACAACATTACCACAGTTTCATGAATAAAACATAGGCACTTGAATCCAAGTCTTGAATCAATCCTAGAAAAAGGCTGGCTCTTTGTAACTCGCAGAAACGTTATATAATAGTCGGTATAACTCAGAAGTCGTATGTACGTACTTTTTAGTTTACTTGTTGACTTTGTCAATAATATTTGGAACGATTCCATTCGAGAGACCAAAAATGTTAGTTTTGATTTTAACTGAGATTTTATACACACATCCCGCTCGAGGACACGGTTTTAGAAAAAAGGAATACAGCCGGATGTTTTCTCAGACAGTTTGATATTATACAATTGTCCGCTGCCTTGAGCATTCTTCACTTCTCAAATCCAAGCTCTCCAGCGTATATATTATAGTGTATAGTTCCATTTAGGAAGTAGTCGTCCAATTTATGTAATCTCTTTGGCATCATGAATGGCAATCTACTATACTATGCTGCAAATGACTTGACACGAAATGGTAAAAATTCGTAATCCAGGTTACAATATCACTAGTGAATTTCAAAAATTCATTCTACAATTTTTATTCTAGATGAATTTGAATATGCATAAACTGGCCACGTCATCGGGTCATCACCAGCGTAATTTATTTTTTGTTTTGGCTACATATTCGCTACATTCATCATAACATTCGAATGAAATATACGAGTAGGATGGTCATAAAAATGAAATCTGTTAGATTACACACTAAAGGTTATCATCGAATGGAGACACTTCGGACATTGACACTGCCAGAGTTTCCATACACGAAACGTTTACGTTGTTTTTTCGTATGCAGATGATTTCCTTCATATTTTGTTTTTTTGGATGTTCTTTGACCCTTGTTACCACACAATTTTATGTGAAGTAGTCGAAATTCAAACGATACTATTTTGTGTTTTTTTTTGTCTGTGAGAGTTTAATGTCTTAGTCTTAACCCATTCTAAATTGCTGCTTGAAGATGCTACTCTATCTAATGGAACAAATTGCCTCAAAGCTAGGAAATGTATTTCGGTAAACAAGCAGGACATAAGAGGAATGACACACAGAAACGGCCGTTGGTCACATTCACATTCATGGAAGTTGTTGTTAATATTATGATTTAGGTTTAATTGGTTATTGAAGTCATTGACTTTGTGGTCAGGCGATTATGCATTGAAAATTGATAGAGTAGTTTGGTTTTCAATAGCTTCAACGCCTTCTTTCTGTAATATTAATATAATGTAAAAGATGTAGTTTGAGAAGGAACATACTCCTGATCCATTTTGTTATATTTGGGATTTGCAGGATAATCAAGAGACCAGAGAGACTATTCGACTTTCTCTGTTCAATCTGTTGTCTCGGGAAATGTTGTCGTCAATTCAAGCAGTGGTGGAATTTGCCAAGCGCGTCCCTGGATTCTCGAACCTTATCCAGGATGACCAACTGATTATGATCAAGACGGGTTTCTTCGAAATGTGGGCTGTCCATGTGGCCTCTATGACTTCCAAGGACGCTTTGACACTCTCAGACGGACTAACTCTAACCCGGAAACATCTTGACATTGTTTATGATGTATGCTCGCTACTACAGTATACAAGTTCTGACGACCAAACCACCGTGTCAATCTTTGTCTCTCCCAAAAATCTTTTTCCTTTTACAATTTCCCTTTTGACTGGAACGTTATTTATTTACAATAAGCGGACATTTTCCACATCAGTCTAGACCTTTGCAGTAAATCCCAGCCCTCACGGGTTTTTGCAGACATACGATTGTCACCGAAATTGAATACGTCGTGACCGAACCATGTCTTCCACCTCATCGCACAACCACTTTTCCCATACTGATTTTTGCCTTCCTGTGAACCTTGTCCAAATGGATCGGACGTGCTGGGAGTTCTTTTGTGACCAGATATCCACACATTTAATTTCATTATTAATATCATTTTTGTAGATAAATATTAACGTTACCATTTCTTGTATCATTTTTGTTTACCATTACCCATTTTTCGTAGAGACATAATGCTGGCACGGATTTTCTCATCAGGATATGAAGTTTCCACTGAATAATTTGTGCTTCGTTGTGCTTTCAGACTGAGTTTACGTCATCCCTTTTTGCTGTGTGGGGAACACTGTCAACTTGGACTGACACGGAGATTGGACTGCTTTCCGGAGCAACTCTATTGTGTCCACATCGTCCTGGGCTCACTCACGCTTCGGCTGCGTACATGGCACATTCACAAAAACAACTCGTCGACAGTTTGAATCGTACAGGGGTTTCGTCTATTCTCACGGACTTGCGACGTATTGGGAGCTTCCACGCGGATATTTTGGACTGGTTCCGCCAACACTGGAATCAACTGATGTGCATCCCTCCACTCTATGCTGAAATATTTGACATTCCACGCTCTGCAGAAGACGAAACAATGTACAACAGTTAATTGACTCCACATCAAAACCCGTATCTTCATTTTCATTTCTCCATGAGTCAGTATCTTTCTCTCTAATGCAATTCGTAATTCAAAGTCAATCCAAAATATCATTCAATTGCAATAATTCTATTGGTAATTTCAAAAAGCACTGACAATTAATCCGCAAAAGATTCTTATGATTCTGCAGTTGAAAAAAAAAGACGCTAACATAGGAATTGTACTTAAGTATTTCATTCAATGAGAGAAGCCCTCGAATGCCCTTTGTGTCTTTAAAATCTATTCATCGGATGCAAAAACGCGTAATATTAATTAAATTTACTACTAAAAGGCTCAACTATTATATTAAACCAACTGAAAATCAATTCATAGTGAATTCTTATAAGGTTACGGCAGTGTGTTGTGCATGTTACACACTGGGAGTGGGAGGTATAGAACTTTTAGGAACCGTCAAAAAGTGGTGATGCTATATGATTTAACAGTTTACTAATTACGTAACATCTCTGGATCCCTCAGTAGTCAAAAAGTACACGAAAGACAGTCACACAACTAATTTTAACATTTTAAGTTTGATTGCTCCCTTTGAATTTACCTATTTATCCATTATTATTATTTCCTAACTAATTTCTTGTCTGACAAACACTGCAAATCCTAATTTATTCGAATGTTATTTCTTAAGTTTTCCCATAATGCCTTGCCTGTTTTATTGTAAAACCTGAAACGAAAAGTGTTCTCCATAATCCAAAACTTGAAAAATACTTTCAAAAATGAATATACAAAATTTTAACTTCACAACTTTTGTTCTGAAGGTAAAATTTGCTACGTAAAATAATTACTGTACAAAATAGTACATGATACAATGTTGGTACCTGTGGAAAAAATGGATTATTGTGGAACATTTTAAGTTATAGCTCAACATTCCCCATAGTCTGTTTTAATTGTAGGAAAACAACAAATCCCATCAAAATGCTAAGAGAAACCCTTTGTATACGCCGAATGAATTTTTGACGAACGGTAAAGCTGCTGTGAAAAAAGTAGCAGAAATGCTAAGAATATTTCATTTCATTTGTCTTGTGTGAAGAGGAGTAGAAAAACATAGAAAACATCTTATTTGGTTTTTCTTTTTGGAAAAAGGAAAAAAAAGAAAGAAACAAATGAGCTCATTTACTATAATATGATAATATCTATAAGAGTATAAAGAAAGATTATATATTAGTTTGTTTCAAGTTTTTATTCTTATTATTATTTAGTAGAATTTATTATTTATTGTACATTTTAATTATTAGTCTAGTATAGTGATATATTATATTGATTAGAGTAAAAACAATCAAAAAACGAACACATTTAATACTTGAAATGTGACCTGTGAATGTGATGATGTGCAGAGAAACCAGGGGAAAGAGAGAAAAACAACTTGACGGATTTTTTTCCCACAAGAATTAGTCATTGTGGCTCGTACGTAAAAGTTGAGTAAGGGAAACGCTAAGAATAACGAAATACAAAAGGTTTACGTCAATATGGATGAAGCGCTCAACTTAACAACAACAATATTATCATCATTGTAAAGTAATGCTATTACGTCACTCAAACAGCTTATGTACATGTAGGCCACGCAGGCAAAAACATGGAAGTGTACTAGTAGTATAATAATTACTTTATGCTAATTTCTTAATTGTTGTTTAAGGTAGTTAAGAATGCGCTTATAGTAATTTTGCAAAGTTGGCGTTTATTCTGTTCGCACAGTCAGTCATGTCCAGTTTGGAGAAATGTAATACGAATGCAAATTTGCAAGTTAATAGGAAATACTATAATAGATTTTTACATGCGCGTCTTGACATGTTTGACATAGCATTAATTTATAAAATATTCAGAAATTCAAATATTATTAGACATGGAAAAAGTTGTTACAAAGTACGTGTACTCACTATACTGACGCTGAGCAGCAATTACACAATACAAAATTATTGATTTTGTAATCATTGAAATCCATTACATGACTTCAAAAGTACCAATTTATTGTGAGTTGTACCTTTTATTAATTATTTACTTATACACACAAAACAATTATTGTAGGGATAAAAAGACGTCCGACATGAAACAAAACTTGGACAAGAAATTTTAAAAAAATTATTAATGTAAGGTTGTTTTAATTTCTAGGAACACAGAATAGATTAAAAAATTAATGGATAAACAGAGTATATTGTATTAATGAATGTTACGAAAGGAATGAATGCTATTGACTAGCTCACTCTCGAAAAATCTGACTATATATAAATTATTTAAAAATTATTGTATTTGATGCAAAACAAACTATAAGTTAAATTGATAAAAAATTAATTATTATTCCAAGTACGAAAAACCTGTGTAGGGAAAATTGAATTACTAAGTACATATAACGTTGTTTAAAAAAATACGACGAACGGAATTCAGCGAATGTAATTAGTATAGTAATTATATGAATACGTACTTACTTGATTCTAATCACTGAAAAAGTTCAAATAAGGGAAATTGTAATGCAAATTACAATTTCTCTTATAATTATTAATACGAATAAGGAAACTTATAAAAAACGTACTTTATGAATTTATGAAGGAAAAATTGATTGTGTTTTGGTTGTTGTACTCAATGGGAAGTAAAATGAAATTGGCTGCAGAAATGATTTTGTCAAAAAAGTTTTTTTTTTACTTTTCGTAACATTCGACAACAGGTAATGTAAGTTGACAACGAATACTTTTTGTGTCAAGGTCCAGAAGAAAAGGTGTGATGAAAAAAATGTGAAAAGAATAACTAAATGTGCTTCAGACAGTGACAAAAATTTGATGTAGCAGCTGCTATAGAGTATAAAAATAGTAACATACTAATTCGTTGGTTTGATGTGTAATAATTAATAATTATACGTATAGCATTAGAATTGTAGGATGAGTAATAATGATTTGAGAGTAGTGATTACGAAAGACTTTTATTTATATAGTAATTCTTTGTTTTTTTCGATAATCGTGAATTAATGAAACGTTTCAATTTGATGAGAGAATCATTTTCGTGTTAGTAACAAAAAGTGATGAACGGGGCAAAGTGCGACGTGTGGCATTTTTGTCAAATGGAGTTATCAAAAGTGGCCAAGCCAGGACAATTCATTCCAATTTGGTGAAGGGTATGCGTGAAAATTAAATCAAATTGTGTATTTCTGAATCGATGATGTATCCAAAATAATGAGTTAATTGCCAATTGATAATGATACTCTACAATTAATTTTTGTTACGATACGTAAGAAATTGTTAAAGGTAATAGAGCTACGAGTAATAAAACGTTGGTAAAAATTGATAAAATGCTGATTTGACTTGCTGTGTTTATTTGCTACGATCAATTGGTACATCCAAGATTTAATGTTTAATTGAAGCATTAGTTGTAATTTTTTGATAGGACTTCATCTTCAGGCATTTTTCAGTGTTACGAACTGATACTACTGAAAGCTAATATTAGAAGCTTTAAGCCAACATTTTTTTTAGATGTTTTGAACAAATTTAGTCAAATCCATTCTTCGTCTGGCATCAGTGCACGAAATTTCAGGATTGCTGTAAAATTAATAAAAGAACTTTGTTTATTACCTAGTTGTTTTTGGTTACTTTTGTTTTTGTAAAAGTTAATCACCTTGAAGATGCAACCAAAAATACATTCAAAGGTGTCGAAATTTGTTGACTGTTTTGACAAATGATATCTCCAAGTGTTCTCTTTCTGATTTCTGCCAACTGACCAGGTCTCCAACCACCGCCGCCGTTTAGATGCGTGAAGAAATAACGATCACCAAACTTGAGACGAGCGAATTGCGTAGCCTGTATGAAAATCAAAGTTGTTTACCTGGTAACTCGATATGACGATACCGACAAATGTCTTTGAAAAAATGATGTGAAGATGTGTATTATATAGTGTTGGATTAAGTAATAAAAGACTATTACTTTGAGGCAATTGAATGTTGGTCCAGTGAGACCATCCGCAACGTGATTCTCAATTAAACCTCCAGTGAATAAATCAATGTCATTAGGAGAAGAGTAAACACTTGAAAGACGTTGCCATGCGTCAGCTCGGATTTCAGGAGGATTTTGACTCCAGCTTGAAATAGTTTGCATACCACACAAATTTCTGTACGTGTTGTAACTTGGAAGACCGTGATCTCGACCTCGCTATTGAATTTCAATTTATGAAATAATAATAATAGTAATAATGTAGCGTTTCGAAATGGTATTGAATAACAATAACTTTTACGCTAAAAAATAATCTAGAATACTCTTTACTTGGATGTTTCGAGCGGCTAAATCGGCTCCGAAATTCTGTTGTGATGTCTTGAAGAGGAAGTTGGTCAAATCAGCAGTCACAAATGGGTCAAAGTCTTGCGCATTTTGAGTCATGAGACCTTTCAAAATCCAATCATAACCTTGTCCATTGTTTTGAGTTATCTTATTGCGATTAACACGAGATTTGGTTCGTTAACTAAAGTTAGACAATATATGAAGGCGAATAAGATTGTAACATTCGAATGACCTACCATTCCGGATTGGAAAAAGTTGTCTCGAACGTTGTAAGATCCTTGAGGACTTCCATTGACTGTGAGCATTCGGAAAACTCCAGGAACCATTGAATGACCAAATCGGTAAGCTGCGGTGGAAAATGAATTGAAAATACTGGGATCCGTTCCGGATGTGTACTCATTCGTCAGAGCACTTGGAAGCCTAAGATTGTAGTCTGACATTGTTGTTTCACCCAGCACAATTGGAAGGTATTCATTGTACACAATCTGTTGCATTTCTGCCCCAACAATTCGTCTGAAACAAATGATGCAAACGATCAAGTGAATGCTTTAATTTGTACGTGTATGGTCACTTGTATATATTTACCTTGCTTCCTGGAAAATTGTCTCGTCGTTCCAATTTACCAGTCGCGAAAGCTCGTTGGCAATTCGATTATGTTCCATAAGGAATACTGTAAATATTTCCATAAGCGGTGAAAACGAAAACACCTAACCTTTCAAGTTTATGAAATTTGTACTATACCATTCTGCATGACGGTCAGGCCAGGATTTTCATTGACACGGTCATCACCAGCAGCAAATGTGCCCTGGATTGAGTTAGTCATGCTCAAAGATGAAGCCGTCGGCAGGAAACCATTCAACCCTTGATTATTACTGATCAAACGGCCTATACAAATTTGTATTGTTGTTTAAACATAAACATGATTTCTAAGCATTATAGCAATAATTAATGATAGGTACACGCAATCAATTTTGTATACCCCCAGCGAAAGCACGCAAACTTTGGGTTCTTTGGTTGGTAGATCCATAAACTTGCGACGCATCAATGAATGCTGTGTTTGCATTGATTTGTTCTCGACGACCAGTGTCTGAAATATTTGAAATGTATCTTCAACCCATACCAAAAATGATCTTCAAAGGCATTTTAGTTTACGTCATTAAAAAATGTGTTCTTACTTGCGAAACAGAAAGATGTAGATCTAGTGAAATCCATGCAAGTTCGTTGTCCACGATGGAATGGATCGTTCGAGGGTATGGAAATGGGCCAACAGTCTTGATCCTGTTGTCCGGTACAGCATTGGCGATCTAACGTGGTCGCAATAGAATGAACAGTAGTTAGTAGTTAACAATAAAAAATCATCAACATTTTGAAATTGCAGTCACAGCTTTAAATTCATACGACGGTCGTACTTCCTTCTGGAGTCATTGTGATATCATGATCAAGGAATTGTCCAAACTGAGGGACCATGTTGGTAACTTGTAAGTTGGGGGTGTTTGAGTCCGGGTGCATAACCAAACTGACAACTCGAGCACTTGGAAGTCGTGAATTCGGACGTCCACCTCGAGGTACGGATACACCATCCTCATAAGCGGCTGGGGCAACTCGTCTCACAGCCTGATTTCTAGCTCCCCATAAGACGTTATTGATGTTGTTGCAAACACCTTCGATTGTTCTGTACCTCGAATTGAAATTGCAGTTTGTATTTGGCTGTTGACAAGCTGCTGGAGTTTGACGTCTTAATCTGTGAAGTGCTACTTCTCTGTCCACTCCATGTCTATTAGGAAAAAATCAATACTTTTGATAAAAAATGAAATTAAATCAAGTGATGGTTAGTAGGTTAGGTGTGCCAAAAAAATCTTACGTATTGGTAAGCACATCAAGCGCTTTGTGCTGTACGTTGCTTATGAAACCGATTTCTTCATGCTCAGGAGTATTTTTGTTCCCAAGGGGCCGAGCAGAGTGTGGAATCAAACTATAATTCCTGTAAACGGTTTCGTAGTCTCTTGTGACTTCCTGTAAAAAAAACCCGCAAGTATAGACATTTTGTAGGGCAGAGAGGTCTATTTTATTTGCGACGGTGGCATGTCAATCAAGTTTTCATGGAGAATTCGTAGTATAGTACCTGTATCGTCTTCTTGACCAAATCGTCCAGAACGTCGGCCTGAGCAAGGCAAATGGCAGAAGCTAGCAAAAACCAAACAATACCTTTCGTCATTGTCAAGGTCAACAGGTCAACAGGTAATTTACACAGTAAATCCTGGTTTTTAGGATCGTTGCGTTGTTTGCTGGAAAGCCTGTCCTTGGCACTTCAGCAATCCAAGCCATCCGAAGATGCATAAGCATTTTATACACTTCATGAAAAAAGTGATGATTCTATAATAATACGAACAGAAGAAGTCCATTCAAAACCGCTTTTCATTCATTGATGACATCAATATGTTTTCAGCTGCGCTAATATTCTCTAATATTATCATTTTGTTTGCTCTGAATTCAAATCCTTCACCTTCAAACTATATGATTGCTGCGTCAAAGGATTTACGTAATGAAACCACAAAAGCGTGAAATCCTGGCGTCAAAAATTTAATCTGAATTCTGAAAGTAGCAGTTGTACTAGTATTTTAGGTATTGTTAAGTTCACACAAGTGTCACGAGTTTACTTTGCATAAGATTCAAGAAAACATCAGATCTCATACGTTCTACTCTTCATGTAATATAAAAAGCAAATTTATGTTGTCGAAACGTATGCGCTCAGCATCGTCAATCAGTATTGCCCAATTTTGAAAGCTTCAGTTTATCGAATTCGGTATTATCCAGTCGAAAATTTGGACAATAGTATTGTTTGTGTGCTCAGAACCTGCTCATGTGCAAAAGTTATGAAACTATGCAATGCGTTGCAAATAGTCATTATTTTGTACACCAAAACAAATTGCATCAATTTTACATTAGCATGAATCGGGGTAGGAACAGGTGGTGTTTACTGCTAACGAACTATTCAGTTCAAACATGATTACTATTCTTGCAAAATAAATGAAATAAAGCACAATTTTTTCCATGTCAGTTATTTATTACTGACTTTCCTTTTTATAAACTAGTTGCAATTTCCAAGAAGCTCTGAAAATGCTAATATTACGTTACGTGTTCAACAATGTTATTTCTTGAGTCCCCCATTTCACCTGTAGACTTGTGTAAAATGTACACAAATATGTATTCATATGACCTTCAAAATATTGAAATGATTGCACAAGTACCATTACGAAAAACGGAAATTGTATCATAATAAGATTTTTGATGTATTTTCATTTGTATTAATTCATTAATCTCTTTATGCATTATTAATTATTATGATATTGGATATAATTAATTTGAAAATTTTACAAAGTTGTTGTACTTTGATACAGTGAATGTACGACATAATGCTAGATTACTTGAATGTGATTCATTTCCATTCAATTATTTTGCATTTAACCGCAGATAGATTACCAAATTGTAAGTGTAATTGCATACGTCCACACTGTTGCACGCAAAACAATTAGCAAATTACAACTTTTACAACGAGACACAACGAGACAGTGCTTGGAAAGGTAAAACATTGAACTATGAATATTTATGGAAGCATCAATTATATTGAGTCCCTAAGGTACTTTGCGATTGTTAAACATAATTTCGAATAATATGCATTACACTTACAGACTCCAAAAGTTGCTTTTTCAGTTCAAGCAGAAATTCAAAGATAAGGGTATATGGCAAAAATTAAGAAGCAAAAGGACACAAAATGAGACAGTAAGCATATCTCTGGACAATATCTCTAATTTCAATAATTGATGCGATGCAATTACATACACTACAGGTGTAATTAAATTTACTTGACCAAACGCAAACCTCGACAGCTTATTAGCAATGTTTCATTTTGCGCTTTGACCTCACTTTCGAATTCGACTTTCTTAAGTAAGGAATGCGTCTCTGTTCTTTCCTTAAGAAAAGTTGAACTATTTTTGATCTTATATCTTCGTTTGGGAAGCATTATTCAATTGATCAGACTACACTTTAATGTTAGTTGAAAAAGGGGGAAAATGAGTTTTCTAGACATTCCTGTGCAACTGCGAAATCAAAGGTCTAATTCCACAGAGAATTTTGCCATTGAAGAAGATCAATCTAGTGAGCTCGGAGATGGCATTAACATGAATAACCAACGGCGTTCCTCTGCTACCTACGATTTCTGGTTAATATATTGACAATATTATATGATTTCGCACAGAAACTAGTATCATAAAGAACTATAATTTGATAAAAATGACAAAAATGTAATAATTTTGGTTGGAAACAGTGTGTGTCTTCAATTTTCCTCACATCGGTTTCTACGAAACAGTCTTGGTGTCTGTTCTCTCGTGGTGTTTCTATTGGTCACAGCCGTCATTGTTTTAACTATTTTCTACATGAGTACATTCGGTGAGATTTCTTTTTCCAGTAGTCGGTATATATTCCATTGTTCCCGAGTTCTCGGGACAATGTCTTCGAGATTACTAAATGAATGCATTTCTTCATTAGCTCCTTATGAGGTCTGCAGAACGAAACAGTGTACTCGTACAGCTACACTTTTCATACGAACAATGGACGACACTGTGAATCCCTGTGATGATTTTTACAAGTTTGCCTGTGGAAATTGGATCACAGACACCGCAACCGTTGTTTCCGTGGCTTTGTACGATCATACAACAATAATGCGTGATAGAATCATAGGACGTCTTCGATGTACACTGATTATATTTTCTATGATTTCATAAACGATGTATAGAACATTCAAAATATCGACTATATTTACTAATCCATTTCATTTCATGGTGTACAGCGCTCACAGAAAGTATTACGAGCACAGATATACAAGCGCTACAACAAGTGAAGCGAATGTACGACACTTGTACTGACTTAGGTTCCTTCAAAACAAATTTTAAACTACTTGAAATTTTTTTTATGGTATTTTCTTGAACGGTTTGAACCATCTTTATGCTGACTAATTGCAGAAGCTATAGAAGATGCTGGTGTTCAACCTCTAGTGGACTTAGTTGTAAGTTTGGTTAATGCTAATACGTCCCTAGCTTCAACCCTGGCACTTATCCGTCGACAAACTGGTCAAAGTTACATATTCGATATGCAAGTTTCAGCAGATTACACCAACACTTCACAAAATATCGTTTTTGTCAGTAAGACTTTTTAAGAACGTTTCAGGTAAATATTTTTGTCAGTACGTGTGAACATTAAGGACATTTTTTAATCATTCCAATCGTGTAGCTGGACCAACCTGAACTTCCCGTTGCAAAAGCCTTTTTTCAGTTTTCACCTAAAATCGTTCAAGCGTATCGGATATTAGTGAATTCAGTGTTGAATCAAATAGGAAGCAAAATCTTGCTTTCTGAAGAATACATTAAGGATATTCCAAAAGCAGCCAAACGAGTTGTCTTATTTGAGAATATTTTTGCTTTGGTACTTTTAATTAGATTATTCTTACCATGTTACTTTATGCTTGGAAACTGGTTATTATATAGTCGGTAATTAATGCATGTTGTGTACATCGTAGTAATTACAAAATGAGTGTATGACTTTTTTAGTCTATGACGGACGAAGTTAACCGAACAAAAACATCAATGCACAACTTAATAAGTGTGAGGGATCTGAATAGAATTTTCCATGGAGAAAACGAGTTTGGTACATCTCATTTCCCCAGTCATTTGAACGTGACAAAAGCATCTTCAAATCAAACTTATGTATGAAATGATGCAGATTGTTTTCAAGCGTTTATCAGTCTAAGCCCATTTTTTCAGATTTTTTCAATATTTTTTTTTGGAAACAGTTTAATTGGACTGAGTATTTCACAACATTATTTGCCGGGAGCAACGTAGGAAAAATTGACGATAGTTTGGTTGTGAACGTGAATGATATGGCATACATGCACCAAGTATCGGATATCTTACGAAAAACGAATGTTCAAGACATAAGTGAGTCGCAAGAATAATTAATTTGCATTATTACATAGTTAATTGTACGCTTAAAAATGGAGTGTGAACACTAAGTGAGTTCTTTCTCGAATATGCAGAAATGTATTTAATGTGGCAGTTACTTTATTCATTCGGAAAAGACGTCACTCGGGAATTTCGAAGTCATTTGAATGCGTTTTCCCTAGTTGTGGATGGGACTGAAACGACTCCGAACAGGTTTTCTTAAAATAACGAAATTGAAGTAATTATTTTCTCAACGTTTAACGCCAATTGTTGATTTACAGACATACAGAATGCATTAATTTGCTAGACGCTACTTTGCCATTTGCATTGACACACAAATACGTACGAAAATATGTAAAGCGTTCCATTATTGAAGAAGTTAGAAGAATTGATTGAACAAAAAATTTTATTTCATAGGATTAAATTTTAATGCCGACTCATTTAAATTGTCATTCCAAATTGCAGGCTAGTGACATGGTTCATAATATTATTAGAGCGTTTAAAGAAGGAGTTGCGAGATTAGATTGGATGGATGCAAATACAAAAAAGAGTGCTCTGGAGAAAGCTAATCGAGTTCGAGCATTTCTGGGTTACCCACTTTGGCTCCCGGATCCCATCGCAGTAGAAAATTATCACAAAGGATTGAATTTGACCAAAGATTCGTTTTTTTCCAATATGCTCTTAATGATGAAATGGATTACTGAGAAGGATTTGGAGCAATTTGGTCAACCTGTCGATCCTACGTGGTCCAGTGATTCTCCGGCAGAAGCGGATGCGTTTTATGATGATGAATTGAACGCAATCAGTGCGTCTGATCAGAGATCACACATTTTGTAAACGAATACTAATAAAAAGTCTGCCTAAAATTCCTAAATTCTTGTTTTGGTACAGCATTTCCATCCGGATTTCTTCAAGAACCATTCATTGGTATGGGTTTGCGTTCGATTGATTATGGGGCATTGGGTTCCGTCATTGGACACGAGCTTACACACGGATTTGATACGGAAGGTTATCTTCAGCTAATTCTATTTATGCAGTATAATTACTTAATAAACCTATATATAAACGAATTCGGCAGAGTTTCTCCTTCGGTTATTATTACTGTTGTATAGGAAGAAAAAGTGACGGATTAGGGCGTCTAGATGCTTGGTGGAGTTTAGACACTCTTCAAGACTTCATGGCAAAAGCAAGTTGTTTCGTTAAACAGTATGATCAATACTGGCTTCCGGAACTAGGATCAATTCCAGGGGAAAATAATACTGTAGAGTTTACATTTTTTCAAACTATATGTGACTGTGAATTAGTAAATAAAGATTTCATGCGAATTCTTGTTAGGTTAAAGGAGAACAGACACTAGCAGAAAATATTGCCGACAACGGTGGGATCAGAGGTGCGTTACAAGCCTATAGATATTACATCCTCGATTCCAGAAACGGAGTTCCTGAACCGAGATTACCAGGACTTGAAAAGTACGAACCGGAGCAACTCTTCTTTCTATCTTTTGCTCAGGTATTCAAATTATTTTTAAAAAATGATAAATGATGCATTTTATTTTACGGATTTGGTTCTTTAATTTAATGAATTTAATGAAAATGAATTATGGGTTTGAATGATGATTTAATGGGTTTAAAAACAGTCGTGGTGTTCCTACATGAACACTGCAAGCCTCCTAGACATGATACAAACAAATGTGCACAGCCCAGCTAAGTTTCGGATTTGGGGTCCTCTCTCGAATTTTGACGAGTTTAGTAATATTTGGCAATGTTCTTCAAACAGTAGATTAAACCCTCGAAACAAATGCGTTTTATGGTGAACCCACCTGATAAATACTATTTTCTTATGGGTAAATAAAATATGGAATTGTAAAGAATATGGACGAACTCATACGCAATAATGATAGTTTATGACGACTGTTTAGTATACTAAATTCATGTAATTGAGCAAACAAGCTTACTGACACATTATTGAAAACGGTAGCATGAACAATAAATTCAAAATCGTACGCCCACTTTGTTACTTCATAGAAAACAAATGCTAGCTCGTTTATTATTAAATGATTTGCACTTATCATTTTTATTGTAAGATCAAGTATCTTTAGTATTTTGATTCTTTCGGTATAATACACTAGCCTATGCAGTACAGCTAATCATTACTATACTTTGCACATCTTTACATTAGTTATAAATGCAACGATTTTCATTGCAGAGTTTGTACATTAAAACTTAAGAAACCTATAAATATAGCTAAATACCTTGTACAAGTACCAATTACAATAAGACCATGATTACATGTACCGCTGAATTATATATTATTCAAGTATTCAAAGCTTAAAGTTATATTATTATTATTATACACACTTAATGAAATTATGTTAACAATGAAACGTTTAACACTTTATAATAATGTAGAATATAATACCTATAAATTGAGCCGAAAACTGAAAAACATATACAAATTATAACGATTGGTTGTTTATTTGCTTCATTTACTTTTCACTTTTAATTTTGTAGTAGCCGCAAAATTATTGCCATTGAAAGTTGGCAAAGAAGAGTATTTAAATTATCCCCATTTGGGATAACGAACGTTTGTTCCAGGACACCTTACTACAAACTCGTTGGGTTCATCTGAGAGAAGAAGAGCTATAAATGCATTTGCAGTATTCAAAAAATTATTAACACGAAATAATGAGAAATAAACACCTCCATTGGTATTCTCTTATTAGCTCATTTTTCCGGTCACGGAAGGTTCACCGCTATGAAAATCACCTGCCGCATTTTTGCAAACTCGTCGCAGTATCGCAGCGGTTGAATATGGAAACGGATCGTGGAAAAGTAACGGGTTTCTTTGGTAAGTATTGTGATTATTATTGCCGTGCAACTTGATTTCCTGGATTATATTTTTCAATAAATCAAACGTTGCACAGGCGGCGAGTTTACGTAGTTCCGTTGTTCGAATTTTCGCTAAAACTTTCGCGGCGGAGGATTTTCATGTTCTCAACGTCCTCCACACCTTCCCCCCTTTTTTTCGGTTGTCCATCCCTGGCTTCCAGTCACACACTCCACTCCTACTCTCATACTACCAACATTCTCACAACTCATGGCGAATGACACAACACAGATACACACACAACAAAAACACACCCATTGTTCAAAAAATGGTTATGCCTATATGTGTGAATTAATTCATCCACTGTCTGCAATTTGGAGCACCACAAGTACACGGAATTTTATGCTGATCATCTTCAAATTCAAATTTATAATCGTATGCCAATTCCTCTCCTCTTGAGATCCGACGATTAGTGAATATGATTATCCTTAAGTCTCGATCCACTTCCACTGTTTCTGCAACGCAATTTGGGTGGCACGAATGATTGATGTATCGGGCTAAACCGCCACTCAATGTTGCATCGATCACACGATCTTCATCAACACGAAACATATAGATTCCTCGATTCTATTTTCAATTGCCCAGTTTAAAAATTAGTACACTGATTCAAATATAATAATCCGTTAATGTAACCCAAAAACATATTTGATTTTCTCACCCGGGCTTCATATTGTTTTTCTCGCAATTCTGCTAATTCCGACCTAATTGTTTCTCCAATATACTCAATCACCATCGTATGTTTCTCGATGTCCCTTGCGGCGTACAAACCCAGTCCTTGGATTTTGGATCTACACAACCATATCAGAATCAGAATTATATCAATTTTCAACAATAAAACTATGAAAAACTAGAAATACATGTGATCTTTCAACTGAATATCATACCGTGCAAGAAAGACGTTGTTTCTCCACTCTTGCTTCATTTTCTTGTATTGGGACGATTTGGAATGCACAAATTGTTTTGAATATGGGCAAGTAGCTTCAGTGGTTGCAGCTATAACAGCAGTAGGTGTAAAAGTACCACGTGAAGAACTGCATGTCCTTTGTGTATGTGGTCTTTTAAAATGCGTTCTTAATTTGGGTTCTGCACGGGCGCACCCAGTTGGATTGATTGCTAATGGTAATTCCAATAGTGGATTTCTTCCGTACTTGAAATGATAATCCGTAAGCGTCTCAATTCCAGGTAGTGATTCTAATACCTATTATAATTATAAAAATCAACGTAATTAAGAAAACATCATCGTCGTCAATCACCTATTAAATATACAAGATATAAAATGTCAAAGAATGCAAGTTTCATTGAAGCTAACGCACTTTTACTATTGCTGGTTCTGTGAGGCCGAATAAATCTTCACCCGTGATGTATTTCGGAAATAAGCGAATTGTTTTCGCATTACTTCGAAGCTTGGCAATGGATTCCAGGACTTGAAACCAAGCTCCTTGCGCCGTTTCGGATTTTATCACACAATCTTTGTTGCCTTCTTCCTCCGGTGATATTCGAAATTCTGGCTTTCCGTCCACTTCATGGATGGAACACATGTACTGGCATCTTCTGTTTACTATCTTCATACTCCAATAAAATCGCATCTGCAAAGAGTTAAACATTCAGCATAACAAAAGAATGGAATGTCGTCACTAACTATTGTAATATTATGCTATGCTTATCATTGTAAAAGCTTTCCAATGTACAAACAATCACTTACAATTTTGTATCCAACTGGGTAAATGCAATTGTTGGTATGAAAATTTGGCAATTGATGCGGAAGTAATTGACCAACGCTCAGAAATATTAAAGAACCAACACGCAGCAGATGATACTGGTCAGCGTGGTGCATGACCGCTGCAACTTGTCGGTTTTCATCCCTTTGAATATAAACGCGGCGAAATACTGATAATGTGGATAACTCATTTTCCTTTTCTCCTTTTAAAGAATGAGCTGGACAATACATTGTCTACAAAGAAATCAAATTAGAGCTTTCTGAAACTGTACAATACTTCAAAATAATTAATTTTTTTTATATATGATTTATATGAATACCTTATTTTTATAGAATACACAACTGTCTTTTACAGCACAACCTAAGTGGTAGACAGAGGAGCATCTGATCTTAAAACACTTTACTGTTGCTCCATTTTGCTTACAAGTCACACAAACCAACGTTAAACTTTGTTTTAAGGCGACCTCGACGTTAACTAATGCTCCGTTTTCGGTTTCGTAAACTTCTTCCGACCATAGTGCACAATTTAAATGCACCCATTTGTCAACGTCGTAGTTCAACAACCTGAAAAATTGAAAATGATGTTTTTAATATGAATTCTTACTTGATAATGATCAACCGTAATGCCATAGTACAAGAGAATACATACCGTCCGGGCCCATCAGATAAGCCATCACCTAATTGATGGCAAAACATACACCGTCGGGTATCTTCAGGCATTTGTGGAGGCGTTACAGTTATTCCAAGACGAAATAGCATCTGGTCCAAATATGTAAAATTACCTTTGTATTCACTTGAGAAAAATTCGGTAGGTTACTAATAAAAGGCGAATTGTTAAATCAAATCATTACCTCAGTCATCTCCTTCTCGGAAGGCTTCTTATATTTTTGTTGAGGCTGAAAATTCGGAGTCCACTTTTTGTAACGAATACCCTTCCACTTTTTAGTTATCGGTTCCTCTGCTAATAATTCGCTTTGATTTTCAACGGAAGTTGCAGCATCGCAAATGTTTTTGTTTCTCTTTCCTAAAATGTTTTCTAGTTTTTTATCTTTGACTTGACTACTGTTATGAAACGGACAGTCCTTTAATCCGGACGACGCTTCTTCGCTCTCCACTTTTATTTTTAAATTGAAATGATTCACAATCGTAGCGGCCTACCAAAAAGATACAGTCAATTAAAAACTTTCGTACAAAGCTAGTGAATGCAATTTATGTTAAAAATTAAAATGTAATAACAAGTTAATACCTTTTCTTCCGGAGATTGACTAGCACCGTGTGATAATGAATATTGCATAAAACAAGTTGTGGAACAAAAGGCTTCGTCTTTCGTTTCGCCCTGATCCTGAGTCACTTCCGCAGTCACAGGAAATTTCTTTTTGATCGCGTCATTGGAAACTAAAATGTCACAATGCTTGCAAAATATAAGTGTCTTAGTAATAACACTCTGAATATCACCGTCTTCCACGTTATGTTTGTGGTAATCCTTGAACAGTTGAAGGTCCAATTTATTCCCAACTGGAGGTGAATCTCTGTCCACTATTTGGAAAATGGATGGAGAAGAAATCGACAACGCATTTGCCAAATTCCTAAGGATGCCCAGAATATCATGTGCTACTTCAGCCGTCAACGTCAGTGTAACACAGACATTGCTGTCACATTCTCTCAAAGGAGACATGCCTCCTCCGCTCATAAATCTGGATCGAAAAATGACTTGATCAAGACTTCCCCTGTTTTCTTTATCCTACATTCAATGAAATAAATATCAGTAAAGAATCGCCACCGTATATGAACAATTTACTAAAAACCATTTAATTATTCTGTAACTGACCATGTCGATTTGATGTTTTCTTAATTGCTCCACCGTCAGCGGTCGAAGTGGAACTGGATATATAAGCGGAAAGATTGGAGAATTTCTCTTTCTTTTAAAGTCCATAATATCTTCTTCAATAAGTCGAAGACCAGAATATAGTTCATTCTCATCAATAAAACTCTCCGGTGAGGACGTAGTAAGGATCGTATCTGGGGTATCAATTTCCCGAAACAACGTAGGGCTGCAAGACTCGCTACCCGCTTTGTCATCTAAGTTATACAGGATTCCCAGACAATGTTAAAAGAACGATCTGAATAGAATAATGAACGCTCGTAATTCCAAAATCACTTACGATTTGACGATTGTCGTGGTGAGGCAAATTCTTGGTTGTAAAATCCTCGCTGGGTTGATGACTGCTTAACAGTAGACTGCGATAAATCACTTACAGGAGATTTCAAGCCAGGACCAAGGGTTTCCGTAGAAGGATCCACAAGAGCTCTTGCAAAATTTCCGTCAAGGTCGCCGATAACAGTGCTGTAACCCTTGCAGTTTAATTTGCAAAATTCTCCTGAGGCATACGATGTACATATGCTAAAGTTTCGACCAAGTTCAGGTTCAACGATGGCAACAGTGGGCAACTGCCTCAGTTGAGAGAGCATGTTGTCCATATAGACGTCAAGGTCTTCCTCCAGCTTGGATCCCTAGATGATTAATGTTTATAGATGATAGATGTTTATAACATTGTTCATGGCAATCAGCATAACAGTGTAAAAGCTGTCATTTATAAGAAACTCAATTACTCACTTTTCGCATACGTTTCTTTGGAGTAGATAATTCCTTTGTATTGCTTTGCCGTCTTTTCTGTTGATACTGTCGTCGTTTCTGTTTCTTTGCGTCGTCGTCAGATCGTCGATTATCTACAAACAAATAACTTATTATTTGGCGAACAAAAATGAAAATTATAACTAGCTAAACTTTTCCTGACAAGTAAACTAACACCGGAAAAGATGCAACAAAGGGAAAAGTTCCGATTCTTACGAAAAATCGAATCCTTCCAAAAAAAGTAAAAGAAGGGAGACACAGGCACAGGCTCCACTTTTACTATTTCTCAATGATATCGAGAAATCGAGATGAGAGCGCGAGACCAAGTAAAGCAAAAGAAGGCAGGGGAGAGAAAGGATATGGAAAGGTTATGCAGTGTGGAAAGTACTGCTTCTTTAACAGTCTCAAGAAAATGTACCCCAACAGGCTAAGAAAGCTAAGAGCTGTATCTTAATCTTAGCATCCTGTTCGCTCTCGCCCTGTAGTTTCCTATACACGAGGTTTAGAGCCGAGGTGGGCGTATTTCGCGTTACTCTTACGACTCGCAAAGGCGCGTTTTGGTTATTAAGATTATGCTTGGGGAAGCATTATTTTTTAAAAGCATGAAAGTGCATACGAAAGCATAAAACGACTAGTTGCTTCAAAATTGCAAGAACGTTTGTTTATAGAGTTTAAGTTTCCATTTCAATATCTATAAGATCTAACAAACAAGAAAGAGACTTACTAAAATACGTGGAATCTAGAACTGTGTTTTCGTTAGCCACAACGTCAATTGTTTCTTTGAAAGACGCTCTGAAAGATAACTTGGGTGTTGTAACTATTGGCGAACTTGGTGGCAGCGTTGCTAAAGTGGTTGAAGTTGGAGGTGTCGTTGATCCTGCCGGAAAAATTTGCAAAGGAGGTGTTGTGGTAGTATCTTCTGCAGGTATAGTTGGTTTCACATCTATAATTCCAGGACTTGGAGGTTGGACGGGTGGTAGTGGTAGCATGTCAACTGTAAATACCGTATTATCAATTAACGATTGAGTTCATTATTAAACAAAATTATAATGTAGTTTACATAAGCTACGAAATTCATAAATGCAATTACTTTCTAAAAAAGGTTTCTCGTCTGGGATTTCAGTTGGTATAAACGGCATTCGTATCGGAGGAACCATAGTAGGAATTGCAGGTTGTGGGGGTCTTACGATCGGAGTCGGCTGGGGAATTCGAGTAGCCGCTTCAGATAAATGCGACGTATGAACTGGTACATTGTTCACTGGCCTGGCTTGTAAACACGATGTAAGCGAAAAGCCGGTAGCCTGTTCCGCTGATGCCTGAGTCATACTTGCGCAACCTGTGTTTTGAAGTAACTGCTTCAGAAGTGCGTTTTGTGATTCCCCTGTTACCATAAGTCCAGCCGAAGCAGTTACAAACGATGGTGCAACCTGTGACATTGCAATCGTCATAGCGGTTCCATTTGCTGAAAGAAGTGGACCAGTATTCACTCCCATTTTCTGTTGTAGAGGATTATGAACTTTCTGAGCGAGAATATTGTGCATCATTGTCGATGTCATTGAGGGTGACACACTTGCCAAGTTATTTATGAGGCTTGCCACAGTAGAAGGTGCATTCGGAAGTACAAATATTGAACCCGGGATGTTGTGCTTCTTTTGGAGAGCGTCTGAAAGAATGACACTTTCAGTATGTCCAGTTGATGAACATATTGATGTTGATGGAGCGTTTATACTGTATGTTTCAATAATACTCTTCACTTCTGAAGTTTCCTTGACTGCAGAATAATGAGCAGAATTGTCTCCAGTAATCTGATCTTGAACAACTGTAGGTACATTTGATTGAGATAGGACCGTTGTAGGACGAATATTCAAAACATTACTACTAGCATTAACAGCAGTATTTGTATACAGTGGAGGACAGTTTGAAATACGTAGATTCGAAGGAGTTGTGTTCACACTAATGAAACTTGGAGTAACCGCACTAATTTGATCACTTCCCGTGGACCTAACTGAAACTGATCCTTTTGTCGCAACACTAGGAGACGCTACTAATATAGTAGTCACATTCGTCACGCCTGGTGGTTTCATATCGGGCCTGTACACAGTAGTCATTACAGGTACTGAAGAGCCAACATTTCTTGAAGTTGCCAGTACAGTAACAGCCGATGCATCCGCTTTTTGATTCACAAACTCATTTGTGATACGAACTTTAAGAGCCTTTTCGGGATCTTGTATTTTAGGCTCGCTAATATGGTTTTGTACCGGTTTATTATCAATGAAAATGGGGTCATCCACAGGTTGTTTATTTGAAGGACTTGAGTAAATGCTTCTATCGTCACTAATATCATGTTTAGCATTAGATTTAGGCACTATAGGAGCGGAATCGTTTTCAGTCGCATCTTTTGCGAACACTTCCTGTCCTTCTGGATGTGAATTCGTCAGTACTATTTAAAAACAGAAACGATGAGCTATAATAACTTGACAGTCAGTCCAATAAAGAATTTCGGAAATAAAATTTACCTGAGGTTTGAAGAGCTGTGCTCATAGTACTATGCTCTGATTTATGGTCTTCCACGATCTGATGAGATTTATGGTCGCTCTCGCTCGACCTGACTAGATCTTTAGTATTTGATGAAGTAGATTCCGCTGAACTTTTCGTTTGTACATCGAAAGTACCGGTGATTGTGATGTTTGAGCAACTCGGTGCTTGCTCAGGATTCAGGTTTGTGACTGATGTCGACGAAGAATTCGGAATGATTTCGTTAGTTTCAACGGCAACTGTTATTGCATTCGACGTTCCTGTCGGTACGTCCACTTGTGTCACGTTCGTATTGATATTATCAGTTAGAGAATTCGTATTTGAATGAGATGGTTGACTTTCGTTGACGATGGAAAATGGACTCCCGCCTTTCAATCCGAATGCACCAGGTTTATCAAACCAAGAAAATGTTGGGAATGGAAGAATTTGAATATTTTTTCCGCCCCCTCCGTTGCCTCCACTACTTCCAGGTGAATGATTGTAATCACTAGCCGCAGATCCAGGATTCATGCTCGAATTCTGACCTTGGTAGTTTTGCGGATAATTATGAACAGAATGTGGACTATGCATAACTTCGTCCCCGCATTCGGATAGCATATATTGAGACGGATCTCCACTCGGATTTTGATGCATAGGTGTGTTTGAAAGAGGACCACCACCCATGTAGTCCATACTTTGACACATTGGCATTTGGGCTCCAATGCTACTAGGTGTATGAGGTCCACTGCCGGTACTACGTGGAGTCATCGGGTTTTCTACACTCTGCGGTCTATCTGGCATTGGACTTTGTACGTCCATGTTGACACTTCCACCACCGGAAGGCCTCCTCATGGGAGATGACGCAGGTGACACGCGTGTCTATTTTTAAAATAAGTACATTATTAATGGACTTTCCTTTTTGCGATTAATAGCAGTTCAGGCAATGAGAGTAGTTAGCCAAGCAAAATGTTTGCATGCATTAAAATAAAAGAAAAAATTGGGACTTGGGTCATGTTAAAAAGGTTTCAATGAAAAGTTGTTAGTATTGTCACACAATTGTCTGGATGGAATAACCGCCAAAATTCAATTTTTATAAATTAAATTTCGGGCAATTGTTCTCATCTCTGCTCTACTCTACTTTTCGTTGACTCACCGTACAGTTGCCAAACACTAAATCAGACAGACACGTTATTCGATACGGGTGTGGATTTGCACGTGAGTTCATGCATGTTAGAAGAATTAAGACCATCTACTTCTTGTCTTTCTACTTTCAGGGGCCCGTTACCATACAGCGAAAAAGTTAATCAGCGAGTTCCATGAATGGATTCAGACCTGGCTTCCTGGCGGGCTTCCTAGCCCGCCCATGGGATTCATCGGTGAAGGACTCCGTAAGCTAACCATTCCCATGCTCATACTAGACCCAGTTGGTGACTGACTGGGAAAAACCACCCTTGAGGTGTTTGCATAATGTTGTCCACCAGGGGAAGCTACCATTTGCTGAGTATTTTGCGTTGTAAATGCTGGGTGGTTAGTGCGTGGTCTCAGCATCATGTCTTGGTTCATGCCAACTCGTTGGAATCTTGCACCAATCGGAATGCGACTATTAATCAAATAAACGTATTAAACTAACGATGACTATACGATAAAAATATCATACAAACGAGAACTTACTTCATTTGATCTCCTGGGACCACAGATCTTACATGTCCTTGGTTGTCCATAAATGTCATTGGTCTTGGCATTGGCCTCATATTTACATTCATATTTCGAGGAACCATCATTCCAGCATTTGGATTCATGTTCATGGGTGTCTGCACTTGTGAACCCGGGGATCCCATTCTTGGGATTTGCTGTTGTGGTGGAAATCTGTTCTGATTTGGTACTCCTTGTGGTGAAGGCATAGGACGGAGCATAGAATTATCACTTCCTGGACTGAACGGGCGTTCGTCCATATGATGCATGGAATTCATCACACTACGTGGCGAAGCTTGTGCCATAGAATTTGGTCCGGGTCCCGGACTAGGTAATGGACCTGGAGAATTCTGCATCATTGGTGATGGAGAAGGCCCACTCATTGAAGGAGAAGGGCTCATCAATGGCGACTGCGGCGTTGAGTGCAACGGAGATTGCGAAGCGGGTCCCAGAGGAGATGGCTGCGGCCCTTGCATAGAAACCTGTGTTGCAACGGGTGATACAGCGTTATTAATGGACATAATCTGCTGACGCTTCTGTTGCTTGGTCCGGTAATCCTGAAAAAATGTACAAAATATATTGTAACACCGTAAGAACAATATCAAGTTTATGTTCAAAAATGATTTTGGAACTGAATTATTCAACTCGTTTAAAATTACCTGTATTAGCATATTGTGCTGCTTTGATTGTTTACGAGACAGGTCCAGTTGTTTTTGCAACCCAGCCAATTCACGTACAATGCGTTCCAATTCGACATTGTCATTGTCGCTTAATTCTCCGCCGTTTTTTCTAAGCTGTCTCTGACGGCTATTTAGTGACTGTTAGAAAGATACAATATTGTTCAAATGAAATAAGTTGCGAAAATAAAAATTTAAGTCACAGTAAACATGAGCTCAAAAAATCATCCAACATACTTTCTTTGACTTCCTCAATTTGCTAACTTCCGTTTCGTAAAATTTGAGTTGCAAGGCAGCAACTTGTTGCTGATGGTATAGCCATTGCTCATATTGCACTTGCATTTGACGTTCAGCTTCAGTAGTAGGATTTTCCGGAGGAGTAGGAGGCGTTGGAATCGATGGTAGTGGAAAGTTCATAGAGCCATTAGAATTATTAACGGATGGTCCATAAGTAACTGATTGGGCTAATGCTGGATGAAGTGGAATATTTCCACTACTGCAACTGCTAGTTTCTTGCTGTGGAGTCGTGGAAACGTTTCGCGTGCTCATATCCCCTTCAACAGGCCATTGAGATTGCGACTGAGGTGGTTGTTGAGATTGTGGACCCATACTACCTAACCCACGAAATACTGGCTGCGCCGTTGATGGCTGAACGACCAATCCTTTAAAAACATTGAAATTCGGGTCAGATTTATGTCACTGTCCATTTTATTTTATTTTACAACGAAATTTAATTGCCGAAATTTACCGGAAGAGTTTGGAGGGGACAAGCTGACAGGTAAGGTCGACGGAGAGAAAACGTCTTGTTTCAAACGTTCGAAGTCAAAATCGCTCAACAGTGGCTCATCTGGACCCGCTCCGACTAATGGTCCCTGTCGTTGTTGCTCTCTCTTTTCTTGTTCCAAAAGGTCCTCAAGCAAAAGTGGTTGCTCCTGTACATGATGTTCAATAAATTAGTGTCACAGTTTCTAATCATCAACGGGCCATAAAAATTGTACACACGTATTTCAAATGCAGAAAATCAAAATGTACGCTAAACTAAAAGAACAGGAATACAGAAAAAAGTTGTTATAATATTAATTTGTACCAATAATGGCGGATGTTACAATGTAGAACTTTGCTAATAAACGCATCGTAGTGCACTATAGGTATTACGTCAAGAATTGGATAAATTACCTGAAGAAGAAGCGGTCTACGTGGATGCGCAAGTGGATTGCATGGAGCGGTTGTGACACCTGATAGCACCTGAGACATAGGACGAAGTCCACCACCGCCCATACCAAGTCCTATCTGAGGATTTCTTATACCGACGAGAGAGGTTAAATGTGCTCCCATACCACCACAACCATTTCTAATTCCCATCTAATTAGCACAGTAACGAAGAAAGGTTATAGAATACCAATACCACGTATGAGGCTATCATTTATAGTATAAACAATGTCAAAGGGGGAATGAATACTATACTTAAAACAAAATTTTATCCATTCATAGACGCAAAAAACGTAAATTCCAAAAAATAAAAAGTGCCACTTTCATAAAATTACGATGTTTCAAATATTCGAAAATCTGCCTGATGAAAATGTTATCGTGATTGATATTTAAAATTAAGCTATTATGCTCTTAGCTATGAAAATCTAAATCGAATTCTAACGGAAACAAAAATTACAATTCGTAATTTACAATAGGATAAAGTAAACAAGAAATATCAAAACTACTGAGAAAAAAACCCAATGAACAAAATAGGCATTAATATAAACAAGAAAAGGGAGTGAGGGAGTTATTGAGTAAATATGGTAGAAATTATAAATTCATGATTGGTTGAGACTTTACCTGTGGTGTCGGTCGCCCTGGATAAGGTGGGGGTGGAGGACCAGGGTAAGGTGGAGGTGGAGGCTGCGGTGGTCGCAGAATAGGAGCTGACACATCCGGATTTTGCTGCTGCTGCAGAAAGGGATTATTGGGTATCATTGGCTTCGACGTCGGTGGTGGTTCACCAATTTTAGGTACACGAGCGGCTGTATTCACGTCGTGACTAAACCCCATCATTCCTGGATTTTCTTTCTTTGTTTGTCTTTTAAAAAATATGAAAGATCAATTAGTAACGACAGTTCTATTAATTATACATTATTGCTATATAGACGTAGTACTTTTAGCACTAAAAACCATCTTACTTTTCTAATTCAGTTCGTTTTAAGGAATCTTTCTCTTCTTCCTTGTCCTCCTCTAGATCCAGACTGTCTAATATGTTGGTCTTTTCGCCACGTACATTAGAGTCTAATTCCGGGTCCGCGTATTCAAGAATATTAAAGTCAGCACCCATTCCCAACAGCTCGTCGTCGTCAACACCAAGATCAACCAGTTCTCCATCAACACCGGTATCATTGTGTTGCTCTTGTTCCAGCTTTTCGAGTTCTGCTGTAACACTGTCCGGTAGTTCTTGATGATCCGATGGATTGATTTGTGGATGAGTGGCTGGAACCCCAGCGGTTACTACGTTTGGTGCAACAGAAGCAGAGCTCATCAAAGAAGTTTGTGAAGTCACAGTTCCCTGGTTGCTGATTATCCCCAACGGTCTACCCAACTGCTGAGCCAGCATCGACGGAGTAGAAACAGGTACTGAATTCGGTCCTAATTTTCCATTGAGAATCCAATCACAATACTTAATAAATTGCTGTAATACTAAACGTAATTATAGTAGTAATTCAACAATCCTTACCCGAGGTTTGAGTCATTATATTAGAATCTAGTCGAAACTGATTTGTTCCCATTAAATTGGGAGGATGACCCGCTGGAATTTGAAAAGGTGCAACCCGTGACAAGACCGTTGGTGGTTGTGAAGGTTGTGAGCCCATTCTTTGCTGATGCTGAAGCAGGAGTCGCACTCGAGCATCCATATTCTGTGACCAATTATAAATTACACTAGTACAGAGGCTCATAAATACTACAAAAGTTAAAGTTGTCTCATAATGATCTCATTACCTGAGCAGACATTTGAGAATTTAAAGGAGTTGAGGCCCTGAAATCGGCTGAGGTGGGTCGGTGTGATGAAATAGGTTGTTGTTGAGTACTCATTATGGGTGTGCTCATGCGAACTTGCGATGGAAGAAACGGTTGACGAAATGTTGCTTGAGCTGTTGAAACATTCGGAATCATAGGAAGTCTTTGAGCATAGCTCTGTTGTAAAGAGTCAGAAGTACCAGGCTTTTGCCAATCGTCTATAAAAAATGGATTGACGTAGAATTTAAAAACAATAACAAAGTAATAATCCTTCCATGGAAATGTGTACACACAATGACTTCATAATTGGTGTGATGTTGGGAATACAATTTAATTTTCAAATTACTAAATTTACCTTGTGCCGCCCACTGTCCCACGCGTGGAGTATTGGGTCCTGGATCTTGCGCTGAAGCTACCTGCTCTTGCTCCAGTTTTTTAATTTGTTGCCTTTGAAGCAAGTCCCTGAGATGTTGTTTCGTTTCTTGTCCATGCTGAGTTGGTGGTTGTGGTCCACCAGTACCAATGTTGCGAGCACCAGGTGGAATTTCTGAAGCATCGGAATTTCCTGACCCACCAACTTGCATGAACGTGTCTGAAGATAAACTCTTTTGATGTTCGTTGAAATTCGGAGTACTTATAAACGAATCAGCACCTTCGATCACTGGCCGTGGGGTTAAAGGAGGCTGAGCATAGGGATCTGCGGGCAGGGTACGGTATGTGTCACTGGTACCCGACAATTGCGATCGTGGTGAGTGCATGTAAGGCAGACGAGGATACATTGGCTGCCTAATTGTCGGAGATCCTTGCGGTGGTATACTTCCACGTGGACTATAATGACCCCCAGGACTGGGCGGAGGCATTTCCAATGTTGGCGGTCGCATTCTTGATTGTGTGATTGTCCCAGGGAAGACTTGTCGAGAATTCGGTGACTGGAGATGTGGAGAGGATTGCGGCATAGAGATATGTGATTCCTGTAAATGATAGGATAAATTATTATTTAAGATTCCATGGACGTGAAAAAATAGAATGGTAAAACACAAAACTGCCGTTTGCCTTACTTGAATCGAAGTAGTAATTTGGAGCGGTTGCCTCGATACGTCCATATTGACCTGATCACTAGACAACTGTCTTTGTACCGGTATGACTGAAAATAATGACACATTACAAGTTAAATCCTTGACTTGTAACGGACGCTTAGCACATCTACTAGTAAGCATAATGACTGAACTGTCACATTTGTGTTGTGACTACATGTTAGCCAAGTCTAACTAACTACTGCCAATGTGAACAAAGTATCCACAGGAGTCGGCGTCTGGGGCACACTGAAACTCATATTACAAGCTACGAATTAACACATGAAAACTTTTCCTACCATTAGTAGCATATTTGCTTGATTCTGCTTCTTTTCCAGGTTCGGACAGTCGATGTTCACTTCCTTGTTGCTGAGCTTGTTGGAGACGTAGAGCTTGCATTTGTTTCCACTGTCTTTCTTCCGGAGTTTCAGTTCGCGTACATTTAGATGGTCCCAATAGTTTGTCCTGATCCTGCTGGTACAAAAAGTTTGAAATTCATTAAACAACTGAATATGATCAATGATCATACTGAAACAAATGCACAATCGACAGAGCAATTCAGTAGCTAAAACGGATAGTAGAAAACTAATAGTTTGCTATATTACAATAAAAATAAAATTGACTATCATATAAATTATAACAGAAAATCACAAGAAACAACAAACAACCGTGCGAAAAATGTCCATACAACATAAAATAATAGTCACTTGTCACTTCACATGAACAGAACGTAGAAGGCGTAACATTACTTCGATCAACGAATTACATTAACCATATGATGAACAATCCTCTAAACGAAGTTTTCTACAAATAATAATCGTTCAACGTTATTGTTGCTGTGTCGATTCAAGGATTACATTAACACTAACTTAAGCTCCAAAAATAATTTCATAAACTGTAAACTTAGAAATTTTGAAAACAATAAAATATAAAAGAAAAATCAAATAAAATTAGCAACAAAGATGCAACAGAAGAACAGTGCTTGCATTATAATCATTATTACGTACTTATATCTCTTATTGCATGCACGTCCACTTATATAAACGATTCTTTTCAGTGTCAGATTTTTTTCTGAACTGTTTCAACGTCATTCCATACCACATATTTGATAAACTAGATAATGCTCATAAAGATTTATCACGACTACGACGTATCACATGCTGATTTCGTCATAAATGGTCTACAAAAGCAGCAGAATGAAAATCTATTCTACGGAACCTAAAATGCCCATTCAAAACTTAAGTAGCACTGAGAAGAAAATCGTTCTTGCCAAATAAAAACGCATTCAACTAAGAACACATTAATTGACATATCAAATTGGAAGGTCAACTGCTTTGGCTGTTTGCGTTAGCAAACTCATTTGTCATTCGTCAGGGGCTCACCAATGTTGTCAGGAAGTTACATGGCTCTGGACCAATTGTGGGTAATGTCCGCATGATCTCTGACGGTGTTAAAACCCGAATACCAGATTCCATAATTGTGCATTTGCTGCTGGGAATTGCCGTAACAGTTGATGCAGTTAAGGGCAAAGGTTCACGTGACCCAGATGACGACGCAGGACAAGTCTTCAAGGGCTGAGCTTGTTGCGGAATGATTCTTAAAGCCGCACTGCTGGGACCAATGAGCAATTGTGCATGCGCGCCTCTGTACGTGCACTGATTATGATTTAAAGGCATGCCGGATGTAGAGACTATGCCAGTACTCACAGAGGCGAATACATCAGTTAGTCCAATTGGAGGACTTATTTCACTTATATTAGATTTTGTTGGAATCGAGACGGATGAAGAAGATGACGATGATGATGATGAGTTGTTACCATGTTCACATTCTGGCGACTGATTCAGCAAGGTGTGCTTTTTGCTAGCAGTTGATGCGGGCGGTGTGCTTTTGTCAGGAGTTATCTAACATAGCATTGTTCATGGGCACAGGAAATTAAACATAGTACATGAAAACGAAATATGAGCTACTCGTATCAATGCAATGATTGTAAGTATCTATACTAGTCTGCGTTGCACTCGAAAGTTTGGCTCTAAAATAATAATCTAGTATATATGTCGAAAAAATGGAACCTTGTCAATATAGTGAATTGTAAATTGACATAAAGCTTGCTGTCAGTGCACATAAGCAAAAATTACTAGAATCATTACTAACTAATGTTGCCAATCACTAGCTACAAATGCAGTTAGTGCACTCCTTTGTGATTCACACCATCACACCGTTAGTTCATACGTAAGTTCAACTCTTTTTGCAGACGATAAAAATTTTGAAATTTAAAATTTGCATTATGCGATAAGAATACTACTATATAAGCTATGAATAAACCCAAAATACGATACCTGTTGAGCTTTCTGCATTCGACTGGCAGCCCTGTTTTCACGCGCTTTCTGAAGGTAAGGTGCCCTCTTTTCCGGGGGCAGTCCTCTCCAAATTTTGGCTATTTGTTTGGATCTTTCGGCCCAGTCTAGGACGGTAAAAACATTATATTTTTTAAACACTGATACCTTAATTGTACTTGTAGTTTACTTTACTGAATACGCCGACTTACTAGGAAATTCCCTTTTAAGGTCAGTATGTTCTTTATTCGCAAACAGGACGGCAGATATCGTTGCGTTGTGTCCCAATGCTTCATCAGCTTCCCATTTAAGAATACTTCTTTGATTGTAGCTGCTTGGTTGGTCAACTTCGGCTTCAGATTGAGTTGGCCAAGGACTAGGGGGTTCCGAAAACGCGGGACTGAACTGTGGACTACTGTAATAGCAAATAAAAGGAGTAGTTAGTTGGTACTCTTATGATAATTAACTCACCTGGTACAAGAAATAACATAAACTTAATTCCGAAAGTAAAATCAATTAAACGTACTTGCTGTACTCTGAATGGTATGGGGAAGGTGGTGGGAAGCTCATAGGAGAAGCCAGGCACGGTTGCTGCAGCTGTGAGCCTCGAGGAAGACTTGGACTTCCTTGAACTAAAATAGTATAAAAACCACATTAAACATCCATAGCCAACTATCTTATATTGGAGCATTACATGACAGCAACCTAACACGTTTCGATTGCAACTTACCAGCTGACGTTATTGATAAAGCAGAAGGAATTGAAGTTATTGGAGTTGTTGATGTTGATGATGAAGTAGATACACTTGAAGACATAACTGTAACACCAGAGTTGGAAATTCCAGAATTTTGTGGCACAATTCCTCCGGTAGTGGAGGTCATGGAAAAAATGTGATCTTGAGATTCCTGTGACTCATCCGTTAGGACTCCTTTGAACAAGTCCTCAACATCTTTACCGTCCATATTAGGAAGACCGGTTTCCATTCCCTCTAGAGTAAATTGAGAACTAAGGAAATCCGTCAACTCGTCCTTATGACTTCCGTCGCTACCGTTTCCGCCAATACCCAATTCTTCATCGTCTCCAAGACCTGTACCTACAAAGAAAGTTTCAATGATCAGAACTGACGAAAAACGCAGAATTTATCCCTATACATAGAAACGAAAATGATAAATAACGACACTTAAAACGAACACTGACCCGCCAGATCCTCAAGACCATCTCCTACTTTGATATCATCGGTCTCATTCATTATTGTGTCCACTAAATCATTGTCAAGTAAATCACCGGTTAAAATGTCCTGTAATGCCTCTTGGCTATCATCGTTTTCCATCTGTAAAGGCAACATACCATATGATCAACAATAGAACTAGGTCAAAACTATGTCCACTTTTAGACGCTATATTTTGGATTCTACCTTAATAAGATTAGGGGATTTGTGTAGCTCTCTTTTGTAATCAGTCTGATGTAATCGACCAACGCCATTTTCCAAGTCTATTTTTGTGGCTTTCCCCTGCTTATCCTTAATCTGTTCCATTACCTTCATCTCCTCCTGAAGCAAAGTAGGAATAGATTGACAGATTAAAATACAATTTTGATAGGTCGCGTGATATATAACTGTTCCGTTTGTATTCCATACCTTTGTAAGTTTAACAACATTTTCGGAGCTCAGGTGGTTGACTTTATCAACTTCCATCACCTCAGCCTCTATATCTCCATCGCTCGAATGAACAGGCTCCATAAGCTCTTTCCCAAAAAATGCTTCCTATAAATTAAATTTAAGCATTACAAAATAAGTCCAACCTACAAAAATGATGTGCATATACATATTAAAATTTTTATGTACTAACACGAAGGTATGGAGGAAAGCTCTCGACAAGTTTGTTTTTACTTTTACGTCGGGGTACTTTCTTTTTGGGTGTATCGCTTTCTGCAATGAAATCCCGTTCAAAATCGTCATCCTTGAAACGAGGTCCACGCATACGTGCAACAAAACCACCAATACCAAGCTTTTGCAGATTTCTTTGGCGCTTTTTCGAAAATTCTGTGAAGCAAAAAATAGGCCATTATTATTGCTTATAGTAAATAATGTGAAAAACATAACAGAAACGGAAGCCTTACGCTCAGACTCATTGTTGTGATTGCCTAAATCCCCAGCTGAAACAACAGATTCAATTGTTGCTAAAATTCCAGCTTGTATATCAGCGACGTTTGATGATAGCTTCTTTCGCTTCTTCCTTGGTAAATCTAACGTGAGGGACCTAATATTTTGCATCCCACTTTCTGATAGGTAGGTACCATCAACAGTGAGAATCAACGACGTTCTTGATTTCAAGGATTCTAAAATAATTAAACGAAAAACTAAGCAATAAAACAAAACCAATTTACAATATAATTTTTTATTGCTGCATACCTGGACTTTTCGGAGGCTCTAATTTAGCAATAAGGCTTGGGGACGGAGGAGCAGGTTGTAAATGCAGTGGAAGTACGTCGGTCGGTCTACATAGAACACAACAATAGTCGCCTTGCGAACATTTCTCAGCTTCGTCTTCATCGTGAATAGTATCGCATGTTGCATGAATCCATCTTTATTCACAAACATCAGTGGTTTAAATTATATTCAATCCAGCATACCCTCATGTATTAATATAGTGCTAATAAATTACCTGTCGCAGTTGTTACACTGAATTATAAGCTCGCCTTCACTGTACTCTCCTGCACAAACCGGACATATACCAATGGAGGCACAACGTCCACAAACTGAGTGATTGTTATGCCAGCCACTGTTGGTTCCAGGATCGTTAGAACCACAGTACTGACAGATAGCACACCTATAAAATTTAAAATAAAATGAATACCTTGACGCTTCTTACAATTTTTAAACATAAATAACATATACTCTTACCATTTGCACTTCCAATTTCCCTGAGGTACAAAGTCAAGAGGAGGGTCCATACAGTAAATGTGAAATGAAACATCGCAATCGTCGCAAAGAATAAGCCGTGCTTCGTCATTACGTTGTCCACAGCCTTCACAAACCGTACAATCCAAACAGCGCCAACCTTGCTGAAGAACAACTTTGGTAACCTTTAAAAAAAATAAAGCTGTTGAATGTACACGAAATATACAAAGGTGTCTGACACATTCATCAAAGTTCAGTCGTATACCTTGACATTAACACAATAAGGATGATAACACTGTCCACACTGCGAACAGGAGATGAGACGACCTTCCATGTCATTTCCAAATGCACCACACATAACACAAACGTCCTGTTGTAAAACAAATTCATCACGAGCTGAACACAAAACAAGGCGGTTTTCAACACCAGGTTCTTCTTCTCCTTTCTGGGCTGTATCAGTAGGTCTCTGTTTAGAACAAATGATATCCAGGTTTGTAATATTATTATGATCATTTCATGCAACGATGAAACTAACAGTCCTGGCCTTTACAATTACAATCCATCGGAATTATGAATTATGAATGGCGTCACTTACATTTGATGTACTATAAACTCCACGAATCTTTGGTTTGGGGCCTCGTTTCCGAGCAAATTCATTTACACGCTGTTTTCGTGCTTCAGAATTTTTTGGTCTACCCACGCCTAGCTTCTTTTTAGGCAACTTATCAAAAGAAATAGGTTTTCCCTTGGGTAAAGGAGCAGCAGGACGGACTTCTTCAATGGTAATGGAGTGACTCTAAATTATTATATGGAAAATATTAATATCTTGTTCGGATTGACAATACTACACAATAAAAAACAACTCAAGTACAAATAGAAAGGACAACGATGCATACTTTATCTGTAAAACTGAGATCATTGCTGCTTTCTGTACCAAGAAGGGAATCGTCTTCAGGGAGGTACAGATAATCGTGGCCTGCGTTGAAGCTATTCAGCACAGAGCCGCTTTCTGATGACAAATCTTCTTTAAGAGCAGAAAGAACACGAGGATTGCCACCAGAGGTATTGAGTCCTGTACCAGCCGCTTTACAAGGAATGCAAATATATTCGTAATCTGGGTATAATTCTTTCCTTTGCTGATAGCATGTCAGGTCGGCCGCTGGATCACAAGTCCCATGAACGTATCTAGGTACCCAACATTCCAAAGTCATAATAAAATCTATTTTTCTTTGTTAACTAATCTCTAAAACTCACTTTTTACACAAATGACACTGCAGCATTAATTTCTGAGCAACATGTCGATACGCTTTGCCACACAAAGGACATGCTAGACCCTTGTTTCGTTGTTGGTAACAGGAGTCACATACTGAGAAATTTGCATGCCACCGTGATGATGGACCCGAGCCAGGTGTTCTTGCTCCACAATCCGTGCAGACTCTGCACAGCTGTAAAGAGCAGTAAATAACGTCATTTTAAAAACGTAGTCCGAATTTACCATTATAAATAACAGGCTTTTCTGAAAAATACTTACCTTGCACTTCCAACTGTGTTTTGGAATAGACGATAATGCTGGGCGTAGGCAGAAAATGTGGTAAGTTTTGTCACATGTATCACACGCGAGTAATCTGCTTTCATCCCCTGGTTGACGACACGCTTGACACAGTTTGCACGCTGGACATAACCACCCCGCTCGGATATCTACAGGATATAAAATGATCCCATTATAAATCTGTTCCATAAAACTAAACGTTAAACTCCATATTAAGGGAACAATTCTTACTCGGATCGGAATTCAACATCATACAAGCACTATGAAAATGACAGCCACACGACGAGCACATAACTTGTGAAGCAATTTCGTTGGAAAGGTTGCACACTGTACAATTGGCAGCTGCTCCCACTAATTCAAAAATAATAATTTAATGATTCTGGTTCACTTTCAAAAATTAAAAATTAACATTTCATTTCGTACCTATGCTCAGGGTCATTCCCAGGTGGTTGACGCATATTGTCTGCCGTGACGCCGGTGCTTGAAATGCACCACTTGTAGCAGCGCAAGGAAAATGCAGATTCACACCACACGCACTCACTTTACATGACAAACTTGCACCCAGATTTCCACAGTGAAAACATCGTTGACTCAGTGCCCGCACTGTTTCATATTCTAAATTGGTCAATTTCCCATCGGGTTTCAGCACGGTACCGTCACACCATAGTCCACAAGATGCATGTACGAAAAAGTGACCTGGTGAAATTACAATAATACAGCTTTGTAAGTCAAACAACGCGCGATTGAAATAAAACAACAAAGGCAAAATATCAAAAAATTACCCGTTGAAGAATCAAATATTGAGTTGAGGTCTGGCTCGTCTACGTAACCAACTATTTCATCCACCGGTTCGTTCATGCTCTCCAAACTACCTTGGGAGGTGAGTCTTCGACCACTATGACAAAAAGTATCACATTACGTAATACATATTATGAATATTTAATACTATATCATATCCAAATGAATATGTAACAGTGATAGCCACTATGAAACATACGGAAATTAAAACCATTGTGGTAAATACCACTAAATTTTTTTCAACTACGAATGATTCAGGGTTAAATGACTTCAAGTTCAATGTTAATTTGTACGCAATAAAAATACAATTCACAATAACTCATTCATTACTTTCCATTCTCCTCTGAGCACAACACGACATTTCCATCCAATCATATATTAATTCGGATATCAAAAACATAAATTGATCCGAGAAATACCAAACCACGTACTTCATTTTGCCGGGCCCTTTTAGTCGGCGCGATTGCAAATTCGTCTTCGGACTATGTCCACTAGAAGTGTCTTTTTCCGCTTTGCAGGCTACTACCAGGCCTTTTGAAACAATGTGTGGATCGAATCCAATAGAGATCTCCAGCTTCAACATTTCCCCCTGACCCATCATGCTCCTTTCACCCAAATTGCATAATGCACAGACCTTCCCTGGCCTACATAAGTTGGAAAGAAATCATATTACATTATTATTACCGTTTTGTTTACATAACACAAAGAGGGAAGGCTGAGCATGAAACAAAGAGGTGTCGTACCATTGCTCTGGAAGCAATGAAAAGTCTTCATGTAACTTCTCGAGCGAGCTAGCCACACTGCTGGTATCCGACTCCGCTGCGTCATCAGTCATTCTTGGAGGAGACTCGTGATTGAATAAACCCAGTTCACCCATGGTATTGCACGACCCGCCATTGGTCCCAGTAGCAATAATTGTACCGTCGAGTTTCTTCCGACCTCGAACTCCGCGATTTAAAGGTGGATAAATACTACTATAATAAAAATATTAATTGCGCCATTAATTTCATTGCCCCATAACATCAAACTTCAACTCTAACAAAAAAAATGTCAACAAACGAATCAGGTGTTGGCAATGGTCCACAAACCTCGCATTCTTTTGTTTGACTACTTTGTGACCAAAGAGGTATTTAGTGTTCTTAGATTGAGAGTTTCCATCAGCATCCTTCCTAGGTCTACCAGGTCCTCGTTTGATGTACACAGGTTTCCCACTTCCAGTCGGTGGTGGCTGAAGCACAGACAGTTCTAAACTACTGTCCATGTCTAACTCTCCTGACCGTATAACGTTGCTTCCCAAGGAGGTCGGCGGTGGTACAGGCATTATTTTGCTTGCGCCGACAACAACGCCTGTCACTGTACAAATTGTATTAGGAATTGAAGGTTTAAAAAACTCGAAAGTTGTCATTTTTTATGCTTTTAAATCTAGACTTGTATACAAAACACTGTAAAAGTTGACTAGTGTCTACTAGAGACTAGTGATGTTTAGAGTCGTTCGAATCACTACAGATTTATACGTAAAATTCATAGTAGAAGAAGATAAACAAGAACAAGGAGAAGAAGAAGAGAACTTAAAAAATTGGTTGGACTTGTAGTAATTGTACAAAACAGAAATTTCAGTAAACTACAGTTGGGCAGCCATCAATCACTATTCGGGGTGAAAGACGAATAATACTTTCGGACTAGAAATTCACATGGGACACTCTTTTGAGTTCGTTCCGATGTCAAAAGAAGATGACTTCTTTTGCCGAGCATCGTTCCATCCAGCTGATTAATATACAAATTAACCCCATCAACGGTGATCATTATAGTATAAAAATTAAAGATGAACAACACTTGATGGTCTCAACTCTCAACAAGTGAGTAAGTGGCTACATGAATCACGTTCATCTCCACAAGACACTTTTCCAGACAGTGGTGAAGATGAGAAACTCAAGAATTGGTTGGTGTGCTTGCTGAAGATAAGTGAATTGATGAAGATTACATTTAATTTAAGTCCCCACAAGTTACAGTCTGAACAAGAACTCGAGAAGAAGACGAATAAATAAAGATGAAGGAGTTATAAATGATTAGAAGAAGTACTTATTATTAAAGTTGCACACACAATAATAATTATTAATAACGACGACGATTAATTTTGTAGACACACCAACAACAAAACAACAACAACAAACCAAAAATTGGAATTGGTGACTAGAAACAGGGTTGTTAAGACTGGAGATTGGTGAGACGAACAATAATTAAAAATGATAGTTTGTTGCACTTGACAATGAAGGAGGAAAGATGACGAAAAGTTAAATTTTGTTTTTTTTCGGTGACTTCACACATTGAGCGGGGAAAGAGCGCGACACACCAGAGTAAAAGTTAAAAGGACGCGATTGTCAACAAAACCTACTTCCAGACTTGGGGATGGTTGGACGACCCGACTTGAATTTTTTGAACAATTGGGGAGGAAGTGCATTTTACTCACCTGCACAGGTGACTTTTTCACAGAGGTCACGAGGTCAACATGAAGGAATTACGGTTGTATTTGGGGATTTCTTCATCATTACCAGAAAAGTGTATTTTTGATCTGTATTAGTGTGTTGAGTAGTTGAAGATTACTAAGTTGTCGTTGTGTGTTCAATGTGATGGGCACAGAGAAATACGAAATACGATACTAGGTGAAATAACACTCGGGAGAAAGATGAGTGTGGGGCTGCGTGTTGTGTGTGAGTTTTACTATTCCTGTGTATTACTCCAATAGTACTTTTTGGGATAGGAAAAGCCTTGGTTGTTTTGGCTGGTTCCTTGGAAGCTTTTGAAGCTCATTTTGTGTGCCTTTGGTTTTGCCATTGCCTTTGCCTCTCAGACCAATTCCGAGTCCACCGTGCCATTAAGGTAACAGACTCTCGAGCACGATCACGAGTCATTCCTAGTACAGTGAAAACTTTCAAGGTTCTTTCTTCCCAACTTCCCTCACTTAGGCTTTGTCCACGTGGGACATCTACTGGAACTCAGCCCCTTGGCCCACACTCCACCCTTGTCCTCCTCATTCATTCTCAAGTCACCCCATGTACACAAAAACAACAATTTCAACTATCTCCTCAAAAAAGTTTCATCAAAAACTTTTCACTCTTTCCTCTCAAAAATCATTTACTTTCCCCATGGACTCGGAACACCTTGCAAGGAAACTGAAACTCGGTCATCAAAACAATAAACAAACCCCGAGTCAATTCACTCATAAACCTACATTTTTTTTCCATATTTCATTGTCATTGTCATTGTCTTTCCAATTGCGTCACTAGCGTCACCCCATATCGAAGGTCAAGTTCGTCGTAATATTTTATGGAAATGTAAACAAAGTTCAGACACTTTATGTTTATATTAGTTATGTTGTATATATCCTACCCCAACAACAACAGTCCTAGTCCTAGTCAATCCCATAACTTTTAATTCTCGTCTCCTTTCATTAATGCTCAACCAACTAAAACTCCGAGATCCTTTTTTTTTCTCCGTCGTCGTCGTCGACGTCCTATCGTTTTCGTCTTCATCGTCGTCTTCGCTCTCGATCCTTTTCTTACTGACACTGCACAATAACAACACATTTTTATTATTGCTGTACGTTTCATATTCCACGTTCGAGAGAGCTCGACTATGTACTGACTCCAGAACACTTGTACAATACATTACCAATTATTCAAGCTTCAAATGAATGAATCTTTTCTTTAACTTCATGCATGAATCGTAAAATCTTTTACTTTGTCCATTGTATTTGGAAATTTATATAGTACGACTACTGTCTACTGTGCATAGTTAGTATGCGATTATGAGTTCTGTTCAATTTAATGAGTCTGTTATACATAGTGTATAGCAACATAAAAGTGTCAACCAAGCTAAAGTTTGAGTCTCAGTCAGTCTCAGTCTCAATGCTCATTACATCATGACACTTAATTTTTATGGTTCATTGCAATAATGCAAAAACGCTTTCGTATGCCAAAACCTTAAACTCATTCTCACTTTAACAAAAGCACTTTTGGACAAAAGTGCAAAGCATATACGTCTTTACATACTGCCTTCATTTTCATCATGACAGAAAGACCACCGAAAAAATCATCAGAAATCCTACAATTGAATAAAATACAGAGTCCTTTTGTGACAAAAACGACAATATGATGGCAGGTCACGCAGGTCACTCAAATGCCCTTATATGCCTATGAACAAAACGCTTAAGATTTTGCATGTAACTCAAACAACGTGGAAATATGCCAGACTGAACATTTCGTCATCACTTGATTCAGGGTTGAATAAAATGACATCATGGATGTCAATCATCGTCTCCTCCAGACACAATAGTGATCTTGTGTTTTTGCATTTTTTAAAGCATCCGTCCAGCTAGTCAGATTGGCATTTTTAGCTTGGTTCTTTTCATTTGGATTTTTTGACTGGCTTGTTGTTTGTTGTCGTTGAAGAAATGAAACTCCGCCTATGTAGTCGAATGATGCAAACCTTCTTTTCCCCAAAAGTACCCCTCTTTTGCGCATCCCCAAAGTGCAATCCCTTTTCTGTGTGGAGTTCAGATGAGACGACTCGACTCGACTAGACTCGTTGTCGAAAGGCAAAAGCAAAACGAGGAGAAAAACACATGTCTCATGGTCTCATCCACAAATGCAAGTTTCTACGTGCTTTTTCCCGTTTGCCATCGAGCAAAAGCTAAAAAGGCTGGCTTAGCAACTCGCAGAAACTCTATTCTCCTCTTTGCTACTGCTTTTTTACTCGCGAATGGGATTTCGCATTTAAAAAAAAACTTGAACTCGTTGCTGTTTACTCGCTCCTCGCTTCGTCGTCATCTTTATACTCTAATACGTGTGCAATTGAATCGCAAAAGTGATAATTCAGTTTACTATATACGCTATAACGCTATATAATTACTAAGGACGATTTTTGATAATTGAGTCAGAATTTTGGAACGTTGGACGGAAAAC
>JABASF010000273.1:0-49746 GCA_019776145.1 Harlomillsia oculata | reverse complement strand
TATACAGTAGCATTATTTGTTACGATAGAATTTATATGAATGTAGTATATTGTAGATTGTACTATAATTTATGAGTGAATGGACTGTGGTTAATCTTTCATGTGGCTGGAGCAGACTACTTGTCGGCAAGACGACAATTTTGTCGTGGTATTGAAAAAGTGAAGGGAAAGCTGAGTATATGTTAGTTGATATAGTTGAGATGAAAGTGAAAAAGTGGCTGGTATGAAAATGCAATTGTAGCATTAATATGATTTTGGGTAATTGAGTTGTTGATGTTGATCCGATGGCGAAAAGGGTTTGGTTATATTTTTGAGGGGAGAGAGGGAAGAAAGAGAAAGACGTCATTTCCCAACTTGTCATTCATGTAATACCTTGACTCTCCGGTTGGCCACAAATGACATGATTTTGCATTAAGAAGAATAAATCGCTGTGTGCTACGGGTACGCCCTAAAGCCACCCCAGCCACAAAAAAAATCTAGCGACTTACGGACCATCGGAGGATTGGCTCACTCTGTCGGAGGGCTTTTGGATCGACTCGGTTTTTTTCAATTTCATGACATCAAGTCAAGTTTGTGACTTGTCATTTTTCATAAGTTGATACGCATTCATGCTTAGAGCACATGAATCCAAATTTATTTCCTGTCTTCATTCTTTTGCCTCTCTATTTTGAATGCAATGCAATGCATTGTACTTTGTACTAGTGAGTTCCACCCATAACGAGAGCATATTCCTTCTTATACGGAGCAATGAGACGAGAGGGCGATCAGGAAAAACGACTCTCTTCTTTGCATTTTTTCTTCTGGATGAAGATGTTTGTGTTGTTGTACTGGGATTGCGTTACACTGCATTGGTGGCTACACGTTGATGCTTGGCACATTATGCATGAGACCGGAGGAAAACCCAATGTCTGAGCTAAGAAACACAACACAAATATTTAAAATAGGAGGAAAGAGTCTAGAAAAGAAGGGGAAGACGAAAGCGAGAGAGGGGAAAAATAGACAAGTTGTGCAGAATGACAGCTTATTTCTGTTATCGAATAGGTTGAATTTCATGCCCGATTTAGGATTCCCTTCTTCTGGACGCTCTTGTAAAAAATCAGCCATCCGAGTCTCATTTCACTCTCACACTATCAATCATTCCCATCGGTCATGTCAGCCCAATTCCTCCACTTTGATCCATACAAATTCTCAAGAAAAACACTTGGACGCTCAAATACTCCTTTTTTATACAGTTTACCACCAGATCGTGTCATCTCGTCCTGTCAATAACTCTTTTCTTCTCCCTTTTGAATCACACTATAAACTGATCTTCTTTCTGATACAGCGTGTTTTGTAGTCCCAATATACATAATGTATGTATGCTATAGTTCAGCTTTATTTTTCGTATTTTTTGGCATTCTTCAGAGGACTTATTCATCGAATGACGTCCATGCCAAACCAAAATCCACTTCAGATGTTGAGCCAATACGGTTGGCATTGCTGGCCACAATGCCACAAACGTAGAAGTGAAAGCCATTCATCCTGGACGTTTTTGTGGAGGCCGTGATAAAAAATTAAGGATAAGGTGTGAAATGTAATGGTGGATCATGAAAGTATGAAGGATAATACGGAGAGTGGTAAAATAGTGAAGGAAATTGTGGGTACTTGGAGGGTTGAGCTGTGAAGAGAATGCTGAAGTGGAGCTACGGCGAAGTGGCCGCAGACTGCACATTTGTTGACTTAGCTGGTATATTGGAGAAAACAGATTGAGAGGAAGAGGAAAGCGTGATCTCATGTGGGTTCATATTTGTCAGTTTATTTATTTCCTTGGGAATATGATTGTAGGCGAGATAAGCTGCTCCGGTTCAGAAGGGAAGACGCAAAAAGACTGCAATGCCATTGTGAGTAGAGACGATGAATGAAGAGAAAGCGACCATAGAACGGAATAATGCATTGAAAACTGGATATACGGAAGAGGAGTCTTGTTTTGAAAAATCGGACTCCATTTTTCCTGTTCCCTACTCGACTGGTTGACTCTCTAGTGATTTTCTTCTCGTTTTGTGTTGCAATTTCTAAGTCAGTGAAAAATTGTCAATTTGGGATATAAAATAAAATAAAAGAAAAGTACACCAAAAGCTCTCGCGGTGTGTCTGTGTATAGACAAAACTTTTTGAGTGAAATGCAATTTGGGTGACGCTGTGAAAAATGTCCGATTCCTTCTGGGTATTGCTCACATTTTTATCCATAAACGTATGTGAGCTCCAACTCTCACTTTGTTCCTGTCTCCACGCGTCACGCTAGAAAACGACGTGTCCTTCCTTTTCCCTTGCCCTGCTCTCTCCTCTTTTCTCGCTTTCTCTCACTCACTCATTCAGTCTCTTTGTGTCATCCTTGGTCCACAACACTTTGCCATTGCGACTTCTGTTTTCTCTCACCACGTCCTCATGGACTCTCATTTCAGCATTTATTTCTCCTTTTCTATTTCACTTTGTTGTCCAACTTCAACCCTGCTTGTGCTTACTCCGCTCAGCTCCCTAATGTTACATTCTATTAATTTTCGTCTCTTCACGAAGAACCGCACAATGTCCAGTACTTCTGTATTTGTCCATTCCAATTCTCCACTGCTCGCACTGTCGCAAAGTGTCTCCGATTGCACGTTTGTTGACCATTCTATACTCACCAGTCGTCCGCCGTCCTTGTGAATTAAATTGATTTCATTTCTTGACCGATCTACCTACTATACATGCAGCATTTCTCTTTGTTTCAGCTTGAATACCAATTCTCACGATTGGCAATAAATAAAACAAATACTGCTATTCTCAACTGAAATCTTTGCGGAGATTTACAAATAATAATAGTGCGATTTGGAGAATTTTTCTAATTTCAAAATGAAATGCAAATGAATTTCCCGTAATGAGATACAAAAATAAGAGTAATGTAACGTCAGATTTCGTGGAACCACCGTCGAGAAGACAAAATGCAAAAAACGTTTTTATAGCTTTGACCTGGGGACACATTAAATTAGTAGATTTTCATTCACCCCGTTTAATAATAACACAGAGAAGGAAAAACTGGAAATAACAAAACAAAGGATAAAACTGCGGTAATAGCTTCAAGCTAAGTTTTAGATGCACTGAACCTGAAAAAGAATGAATTGAGGGGAGAACGAAGAACATAAATTCAAAAATTGTCGGTCTGTCTATCTAAATAATATATTTTCATGAAAATAAGAAATTTTAAAGGAATTCACCACTAAAAGTAAGTAACAACTCAAACTCAAACCCGAGTTCTTCCAGATTTATTTGTTACCATTATTTGATAATATAATAATAATGAGATGGTGTAATGAACGATAATGCCGTTTGACGTTTTCATATTCCATCTTGAACTCTGATTCTGACTGGGATTCCTTGTCTGACTTTGTGACTCTGATATAGCTCGGAGCAACAAAAAGACAGGGAAAGTTTTTGAAGGACTTCCTCTTTTCATCCCTTGTTGAGGGACCAATGAGATATTTCGTTTGATCTTTTGTTGCGACGCTCAAAAATAATTGCTATGAGGCATTATGTGTGACACAAGTACGTGATCCTCTATTCTTCCGAAACCAAGTTTATATCATCCATAGCTTAATGATGATGCTTTTTGTCTACCAAGTACATTTCTCTCTGCAATCAAGAACGTTGTTATAGTCGAGGGTTGCTTATCACAACTTGTTATTTGAACTTCTTCTTGCTATACTATAAGTTTGTCAATATTTCCTTGTTATCATTGAGTTCCCAATAAGTAAAGTAAAGAACTAAATCTCGCTATATTTACAACTTACCAAGTTACGGATTTTATAAGTACTAAAATTCTGTTGAAAAGTGTCTTACATAGTGTACCGTACACTTTTGAGTGGAATTTGATATCTGTACGAAAGAGAACACAATGAAAGATATGAACTAATGAACTAAACTAAGCATTACTTAATAATGATAATATAATACTTATAGTTTATGGAGTTGTGTTGTTATTATCAGTATCTCATGGTCGGATTGAATGTATACATAGGAGTGAAAGTGAAACAGACAATAGACAATACACAATCTACGTTTGCTCAGTCAAGCTTAGTATTTTCGAAAGGCAAGTCTTTTTAGTGGTTGTGGAAAAATGACCGTGATTTGAGACCAAATCCTCTGGATTTTCAGACCTATTTAGGTTCACATTTATTGGATTTATGTTTGCTTCTTTATTTACTCTGAGATGCTCTTCCTTTTCTTTCGTTTGCTCCATCTTCTCCCATCGCGATTTCCTTTTTTTGGTCGTATTTTTCTTCCTGGAAAATTGTACGGATGGAACTCGGAGACAAGGACAGTAAACAATTATAACGATGTACTGAGCAGCCCTTCAGTTTGCAGTGACGAAAAAACCTTCCAATTCGAGCGTAAGCAATAAAGATAGGGATCTCTCAATTTTTCTCCCATTGGATTAAGTAATTTTTGAGATCCATTTGGTGACCAAACGAATTGCTTGTTGTTCGCAAAACAACTTACGCCGTTTTCTTTATTTTCTGCTGCGCTGGAGATTTTTATTGTGCTAAAACGTTCAATATTATAGTGCATATATTTATAAATGTATCATATAATTTCCTAGTCATATCTAGCAATAGTATAGAATTATAGAACCATTTTCCTTGAATTATTATAGTTTATACAATCGCGTTACAGAGAGTCGTGAAAGCGTGAAACAAAATAATAGTAAAAAAATGCAAACGTCAGAATTCATATAAAAGCATAGTTGTTCTGTACGTTAAAACTTGTGTTAAAACATCTCTAGTGTTGCACCTTGATCTGGAAGAATTCCGAAATGACGACCAGCTAATAAAATACGGTTTATAGGGGTTTGTAGTAATTGTGCATATGAAGCTGAAATGTTGTAAGTAGCATGTTATCTATGTAAAGTGTTGAGTAAAAAAGAGGTAGTTTGTTGTCGTATCACAATTGTCGAAAATTGAATTCACATTCATTGGTTTAGGAGTCATAAATCGTGGATGGTGCCATAGTGGAGGAGCCGAGCGACGGTCGAACATGGATAATGGGTGATGAGAATGAGTCAATTGGTTGGAAGAGTCGTTTGTGTTGCTTGAGATGAGAAAAAGGGACTCTCCTTGGAAGGACTCATGCTTCTTTTCTTGTTTGGGACGTAAATGGGCTCAAAGAGAAAGAAGGAGTGGAGCATAAAATGCAAAAGACGGTTTGGGAGACGCACGACGAGGAGAAATACGGTTTTTGAAGAAGCTATAGATAGAATAGAAGTCGTAAAAATCAAAAAAAGAATTTTTGGCGTTCCTTTGGAGTTAAAGTAATGGGATGAAATGATATCTGTGCATACAATATGAGAAAACACAATAGATGGAACGTTCCGACTATAGTCCGTTCCTCAGGAACGATCTTCAACAGTCGTTGTCGTCGTCTTCGCTGCTGTGTGCACAGGAAGCTGAACGGCTTTTTTTTGCCTATTTGAGTATTTGAGTATGGACGAACTGAATTCAGTCAGTTGTTGTATCATAAGAAGGCGAAGGGTTTGTAGAATGCTGAGCTTGAGGAAAAAGCATGTCTGGAAGAAAACTCTGCGAAACGACGACGATCTCTAGAGATTGCAATAGTCTTTCTCTATTCAAGACAATCTTATGCGTAACTAAACTATACACATGTGAAAAAAGGAACCATAGTCATAAATTCCGTTCCCTAATTTTTATCTTTTGGGTTGAAGCTATCCGTGTTCCAAAAAGGGATAAATATCAAGAAAATATGACTCATTTGAAAATTAATAATTTTTTGATATATAAGAAAGAACATTAGAAGCTCGTTGTGCCTTGTGCGTATGTGCACCGCTCAGCTCGCTTTTTTAAAGGCCCATTCTCATTTTTCCCTTGTTTGAGACGACGAATCTAATCCTTCTGGTGCACCAAAACCTGGCGTCCCTATAGAATAAATTCCGCCTTACTTATCGTCGTTCCTGCCCGACATGATATTATCACTCTCACTAATTGATTTCATATCCCATGCCCCTTATGTACCTGATTATGATTACATCCTTGAGAACGCCGTTTTGTTCCCTTTTCCTGCTCGCTTCCACGTCATTGTCGCCGTTTCTCAAAGCATTTCCACAGTCACCCCAAAACCATTTTTATAAAATTAAGCGAAAAGCCACCAAGGCTTATCACATTCGCTTTCACTTTCCTACTGTTACTTCACGTTCACGGCTCTTTGGATCCACATCCTCGTCTCATACATTACTCGTTTGGCCATATTGCGCTCTGTAACAATGCACCATTATCATCGCATCTCATCCCATCGTCCTGCTTTTTCTTCGTCTTTACTTCCATATTGCCCATGACCAAAGCACCGGCACAATTGGTCATAACCATTTCTACGGAATAAGTAGATCATACGTTAGTAGAGCCTTTGTCATTACTATATTTCTTTCCTAGCCTTATTAATTAATATTAAAAAGAAAAGGCGCATACATACTACGATACTACCATACAAGCGCTTTCACTTTTCGACGTACTGCAACTAGAAGTCGTCCGTATTTTTCCTTTCAGACTGAGACTTTGAGAAGCTAAAAAATATTAATCAAAAACATATGTGAACGAAATATCATTGTAAAATTTGAGATTATGAGACTCTTCAGAATACAAAATTGGAATATTCTGTATTAGATTGAGTGAATGCGGGAAGAAGAAGGAAACAAGGAGTATTTTCTGGGGACACGTGAATTAAAGTTTAATTCGGATGTGAGGACTTGAAGTATCAATTGACTGAAAAGAAAGTATACGACTTTGTTGATAAAAATTGCATGAATTCAATGGATCTGCTTTGAGCAGTGGAAAATAGATTTTGAACTCACAGAAGGAGAAGAATAAAACGTATAATAGTAAGTGCGTATATATGCATGGCTAGGAAAACAAGACAAAACAAACTATAAAAAGGTGGTAATACAAAGAGAAAGTGCCATAGAAAAGACACAAAGTATGAAAAAGAGCAAAAAAGCGAAAAGGAAATGTGTATTTGTTTCATATAGAATTCTGGAGTGGAAGTCTCCAGAGTGACTCAAAAGATAGGGGCAAATCAAGAGGCTCGGCTTGACGCTTGAGAAGGAGGGATTCCTTTCTCCGATGTGTCTATGGAGTAGTGTACGTTGTTTTTTCGTTCACTGGAATTTCCTATTGATACAATGAATATTTAGATGTGGAAGTGAGGGGCTGGTTTGATGGCACCCTTGGGACTCAGATCTTCTCTCCCGGATCAGATCCAAACGGACCGATTTGATCCGCCTCCACCCCCTGATGAGCGAGTGTAGCCACCAAAGTTCTTAATTAAAGGCTTTCCAATTTCAACTCATAGCTGAGACTGAGGCTGAGAGAGAGAAGCGCTACTGCAAGAATTTCGGAAGTTCACAGGGTCTTCACTCAAAGTGTGCACAAAGAGGATTTTGTACGGATGCACGCAAGTTTACAGTAAAGTGCAAAGAACACATCGACACTCGAAACACCAACACACACCCTCATATTTGATATTTTCACACCCTGCCACGGCCTCGTGTGCCTTCTGACTGCCATGCCGACGCTCACATATCCTCATTGATTATTTCACTTACCTTTGAATGGCTTTGATCAAGTCTCATGTCTCACCATAACTCTCTTTTCTCTCTCATTCTCATTCCCTGTGTTCCACTCATTCAACACCACTACATGAAATGAGAAGATTCTCCCAGATTTCCCCCTGTGCCATTCTTGTTCACACTCTCTTTGGAATTGTTTTAATTTTAATAGACCAAAATGAAAGGCCTACATTATAGTGTTCATACTATCAAACCAGCAACCCAGTATTTCTCTCACTATATTCCTTTTTAATTCTAACAAATGTAAAGATGCGCTTTCAAAACAATATTAGTACACTTTTTTACTAACTTGCTTAGTGCACACAGTACATTTGAGACTACTACGTACACAATATAGACATGTTTGATAAGGTTCCGAGATGAGGATGAGAGCTTCTTGTTCCACTTGGTTGATATACTTCAGTCTATGAGCACAGCACAGCACCCGAGGAGGATTTTTCATTTCTTCACTTGGTTCTCTTCTCACTGACTCAGTGTTGGCGTAATTATTTAGTTCTCTTTTCTCCTTCTTTTCATCTGTCTTTGTAAGCAGGAGTCGTAATCAGTCGGCCGGCACACTACTTTAATCTCATTTGTCCTGCCTCTTCTACCCTCACCATGATTCCTTTGCTTCCATTCCACTCTTCCGAAATAACGTTGTTTCGTCTCAACCAACACACCAACAGTCACTTTGCTTTTGCCTCTTCATCTCAAACGCTTTTTTTATTAACTACATTATTTGTGTCTGTCTAAATGTTTCTACATTTCCTTGACAGGACCAACATTGTCAAAATCTCCATAGACTTCATTGAGAAGGTTCGTGTCATTTATTTGACTCTCCTCTCACATTTATACTGTACATAGTTTGTATATGACTGCGTTATTATATATCTGCGCGTCAAAAATGCATTTTCATTTTGTGTTTCATATATTCTAATTTTGAATAGTTTGACAATAGTGTAAAACCATTGACATGCCACTACTGTAAGTGTTGTACGATGTACCACATCTGTTTCTCCTTTGAACAAATGTTTCATTTTTCATCTCTGTTTTTCATATAAAAAAAGACAAGTTGGCTGTATGTCGAATAGTAGATGAACACGCAAAGGGTTGTGTTGTTGTGAGAGGGAAATCAGCAGAATGAAACAGGAAGAAAAAGGACCGCTTGTGGTGTCTTCACGAAAAGCATTGTTGATCGAACCGGTGAGAATTTCATATCATTACATCTCATTGTTGACGACGTAATGAAGCAAATCACCTCATCTCACGCCAGTCTCGTTTCCTTTTGTCATTTGCACTTTCCAGGTCATTCGACACACGACCCATGTGACATTTTCAGTTTGTCATTTGGAATTGAACAACCCTTCTTTTTCTCCAGTTTCCCATCTTCTTTCAATCCGGTAGTGTATAGTACTGATAGTACTATGTGGTATTATTTATTATGGCAGTGAAAGTACGCACTGTGGTAGTCTACTTCTTCCCTCATACAACTTTCCCTATTTCTTTGAGTATGTACTATCACTTTACATGCAATTTTTCTTCAAGTGTTTCGAAAAATGCCAAGTTTTTGCTTTTCCTTGTCGTGAAAGTGGACGGGTATAAATCTTCTCATGGCTGTATACGGACTTATGGTCCATGTGTGTAAATAACATGCACGGGGTTGCATGGAAAGGCCGTGAGAAGTGGAGTTTGTAATGTAGAGCTATTAGGAACGTCACCTTTAATCATTCGTTGGTCAGTGAAAGTTAAAGTGAGCTAGAGATGCTCCGGGTGCTGGATGTTATGTTGTGCGAAAAGAAGCATGTTGGGGAAATGGAAGACAGGACGAGGAAGTGGTGAAGAAGAATGGGTGGACCGTTAAGAAGGCAAAATAGAATGAGTTGGTTGAGAAGGTGTTGGAAAGGAGGAGAAGAAGAAGAAGGAGAACGAAGGAACGATGAACGGATAGTAATACGGTAATACCGTAGTAAGTAGCACAGTAAATATATGAAGGAGAAAAGGGACAGAGGAGAAGTAAAGGGAAAAGGAAAAGAAACAAGGACTGCTGAGTGGTCATGAAGCAAAGGCTCGTAGAAAGATGAATGTTGGCCGTAAAGTTGGCATGTTGTCGGAGAGTATAAAGCAAGTGAAAAGTGAAGGGAATATTGCGAGGAAAGTTAAGGAAGACGAAAAGGGGAAGAAGAAGGCGAAAGGAGTGTGGGAATAATAATGTCGAATGTGAGTTTGAGAATTTGTCCATATATCTCGACACAAATTAACTCCTTGGGCACGGAGTCGTTGTGGCCATTGAATAATGTTCATTTATGCTCACATAAATTTCCTCTTATTAGCAAATTGCAAATGCCTTTTCGTTTTGGATCTTGTTGAGTGTGACGACGAGACGGTGCAAGTTGCAACACTCTCGCATAACAAAGACTCTTTTTGGTATGGGGGCCACTAGAGGTTTTCTCTCACAAGGCAACCACTCGCTTTTCCCTATTTGCCTTTCCTTACTCCACAAAATGCTAAACAAAAGTAATGCTCTTCTCCTACTCCTTCTAAACTCCTAGCTTTCTCTCTTCTTCAGTTGAAACCAAAGTGACTGTAAAGAGAAGACCGAATGGTGAAACACTTCCACTTCCTTATTCTTCCATAAATATCCAGTCCCTTCCTTCGCTCGCTTTATTGTAATGCATAAATATGTCCCAACTTTACCAATAAGTCCCATTACAACCATTCTCAAGCACCAACATCCGACATCAAAATACATGATTTACACTATTCAGTTCTCCGGCCTGAGCCAAACACAACCATTTCTCCTTTACCATCTTAAGAAATAACTTGAGCCATTTTCCTACAAACAGCCATTAGCACTCTGTTTCAGCCGTCGTCGTGGTCTTGACAAACCAGCAGTCATCGTCACAACCTGCTCCTAAACCATTTCACTATTAAACTCTGTCCTCGCTTTCTGACCCCATACCTTCTTTCACTCTTCAGCTCCACTTTAAAATACCACCTAAATCTAATAATATAATATTTAATGAGTCAATAGTTCATTAGTTCTTCCTTCTGCCAGAATGTTTCGGCATCTAGCACCGCAAAAATCCTGAATGAACTCAGGATTTCAGGGTGTCTCACAAAATTTTCACAAACTCATCTTAAATACAATGTTTGATAAAAATAACAAGAAAATTCAGATGAAAACCTTTTTTTGCATATAGTATGTGCTTCAAAGCAATATTATTATGAGTGACGTGACAGGAACAGGCTAACGTGACAGAACGAGACGCCTGTTCTGTTTCTGTTTCTTACTTCATGCTCTCTCCGATTATTTATTAGATCCTCTTATACTGATACTGCAGACATGTTCACGAATGTATTGCTTTTCGCATATCATTTTCATCTCCTTGACTTTGAATGTCTGGTTTAAATTATCTTAACAAACAACTTTAGTTTCCAACAGTTCAATCAGACAGAAACAAATTGTGATCAATTTTGATAATAAGTTCTCAAATACAGAAGGTCGTTTTAATGTCAGTTCCGCTAGGCTGTCAGGATTTCAAAAATGAACAAAATAATGCTAAACTATGCTTTTGATGACGAATGACAAACGGAATGAAGGTTGAGTTGAGACTGTGACATTACAATAGTAAGTAGTACGGCTTTAAGAGAAGTGTCATTGAGAGATGGTTGAAAGTTCTTGCAGCAGCAATCTCAACAACAATAAATACAATTTCATTTTGCCTATGGATCTGCCAAAATCCGTCCAGTGAATTGGATAGTACAACGTATAATATCCTAAACTAGACATGTATATTCTTGCGCTGCTATCTGCTATTATCACGGACTTTGAAAAGAATGTAGTAAAAGAGCAGGGAAGAGAGAGAAAACACCATGCAATTTTTTACACTCAATAAAAAGCCATTAGATTGACGACCAAAGTTGTTTCGTATAATATTCTTTTTTCTCCCTTTCTGTATCTCCCTTTAGTTTTTTGGAATGGATTGTAATGTGTATGTGTGTGTTATAAGCAAGCTTTTTAGTTCTTTCTCATTTCGTTCATTCCCCCTTCCTGTGGAGCATACCACAGGATTATAAAATCATATGCGAAATGAAAAATAATCATAAATCGACTGGAGCAGTGTGTATTTTCTCTGTTTCTGGCGCTGTGTCGGCTTTCTCTACTTGAATATATATACAACGATCCAAAGAGCTTTTTATTGATTAAATGATATTTCTTGAGTCCATTTATGTGTGTACTACAGTGGGCACATGCATATAAAATATACTCTGAGGAAACGACGACGACGACACTTTCTATTTATCTGTACAATGAGGAAAAGATGTAAAAAAATAACAAGAGAAAAGAGAGAAGGTCTTTTTCTTTTCTCCAATATGCTAATTACTCCATCGTATCACTCGTCTCTTCGTTCCCTCTCATTAATTCTGCCTTATTTTGCCACATGAGAATACACCCTACGCTTGGCCCATTTGCTCCCATCCGTGTATAGTTATAGTTATGTGTATTAATAATAAAATTCAGTCCTCTCTCTCCTCTCTTTTTACCCCTTTGCTTTTATATCTTCTTTTGTCTTTTCAAAAAAGAAGCCCTTATCCCCTAAAAACTCAAACTCCTACACCAAGTCTCTCTTTCATTTTCATTTCCGAGTTATTATTAGTCCAATCCTCTTTTTCTTTTCCTTCGTGTCTTCTTCTTTTCTGTTCCTCATAATAGCTTTAAACTAACAGCCTTCCTTTATTACTCTGTCATTCTCTTCTATTAAATACTTTTCCTTTATACTGATTCTTCTAATTCATTAACAGGCGTTCGAGTCGAATTTCATACATTTTTTCAAGCATTTCCTATCATCCGCATTAAATTGTGCATCGTAATTTTCTTAATACATATTGTACATTACATACAAGTTCTTAATTCATAAAAAATGTCATTCATCAAATTAGAACGTAAAATTCCAAAACCAAATTTTACGGATAGAATTTATTTCATCATTTCATGATCAAAAAATTCATAAAAAATATTTGGTTCCAGATTCAGTAAACTCGTTTACGCCACCATTCTCGGTTCCAAATTATTGCAATTTATGAATCGAAATTGAGTTAATCATTAAATTCAATTTTTGCAATTGAGGTCACAAAGAAATGCATAAAATAAATTGTTCCCAGGTAACGAAAAATGTAAAGACGAACACGATGACGCAGCATAAGCACATTCCACGCCACAAAGAGACAAAGTCGGAAATCAAGAAGGGAGATGATTCCGAGGAACGGAGGAAGGCACGTGATTTCGAATTTTGCTCTGTGTTGGTGAAAAACCACATTTTCCTCGTTCTACAGTTCTGCAGTTCTACTATTCTCAGCCTCAACAACACGTGATTATAAAAATTTCCGACGTTATTAAAATTTGTCTTTAGCTCCGTTAGTACTATTTAAATGTACGATTAATTGCAGACAATTTATAGGGTATTAAAGTTCTTTTGGTAAATATGTCAAATTGTTTGAAAGGTTTAACTATGGTTGCATCAGCAATCCGGGTTTTCCCTCATGTTTCTTCTGCAAGCCGGTAAAATCAGATGATTTATTCACACTTGTTAACATTGTTTACAGTTTTGTTTCCTTCGACAGTTGTACATTAAGTTTAATATTTTATTTTCAAGGTTTTTAAATACGTCGGCTGCACATCAAGCATTTCTTCGTATTTATACGAAATCAGGTGACGGAGGAACGTCGGCATTGTTCACTGGTGAACGACGTCCCAAAAGTGATGGCATCTTTGACGCTTTGGGTTGTACTGATGAATTAATGGCCCATGTTGCATTGGCCAAAGAATTTGCCTTGGAAGCAAGTCATCCTTATACTGATCGTCTTCAGAGAATTCAATGCATTCTCCAGGTTGGTTGGTTATTAATCCGTAATTGTCATTTTTAATATTGTTGATTAGTTCAATGTACCTACAATTATAATTCATTTTCTGTAGGACGTTTCTTCATTGATTGCAACTCCGAAATCATCAGCACGAGAGTCCCATATGAAAAAAGTGGCATTTTCTGATAAGCATGCTGTTGAGCTTGAAGAGTGGATTGATGAATATACTGCGGAACTTCCACCGCTTGAAAACTTTATTTTACCCGTAAGTGTCCATTGTTTTATTTGAAGTACACATAATGTTTTATGTATGCCAATTACTAATTTAATTGTTAATTCATGGTTGTCTATTATTGTATTGTTGTACAGGGTGGTGGCAGATCAAGTTGTGCATTACATGTAGCTCGAACAGTTTGTCGCCGAGCGGAAAGATGTGTGTCGCCTTTGGTCCATGCTGGTGAAACAGACAAACAAGCTCTAATCTATCTAAATAGGTACTTACTTAGTTGGAAAGTATAATTAAATGAACAGATTAAATGAATAGAGCGTTGGAATTTCATGTACCATTTTTATTTGTGGGATTCCAGGCTCTCCGACTTTTTATTTACTACAGCTCGCTACGCTGCCAAGTTGGACGGTAAAGAAGAAACTATTTATGTTCGACCGGAATATCCTGAAGAATCAGCCAAGGGGAAAACTGAGTCTCCAAATCGCAAGTCGAAATCGTGATGAATTCGACATTATAAAATAATTAGTATACTTTATAATTGTTGTGTAATCTCATTAAAGCAGCTTAATGTCATAATTGTGAGCAAAAGTACTTTAGCAGTTTATATTATTTAATAACAATGCTGTATTAAGTAACTATGAAACTGAAATTCCTTTTCTACAGTCTAGTCTGCTTACAAGTATAATACATATTGATGCTATAAACAAGCAGCGCAACGGTCTGTCATCGTCATCAGAAAATTATTATTTTTTTGTGTTTAAATTTCGTCATACATTAAAATCTTTTTATAAGACACACAAACGACATTGACATTTTATTTTCTTAAATGTATAATGTAATTATTATTTTAATTTATCATTATTTCTTAGTTCCCAAAGGAAAATGGTTTAGCTGCGTCTCATTCTTTTAGTATACAGTGTAGAAAAAACTAGAAAATACAAGGTTAAGTATGTATTACTATGAAAGCATTTTACAAATACAAACGATAAATGGCAGTAAGGGTGAGCTTCTGCTAGTAAGTTTACTAGCATACTAGTTAGTATGTCTCGTATCATTAAGTATTAGTGGTATAGGTAAACTAATCTTATGGGCAAGATGAATTATAAAAGCATTAAGTTTTTATAAGCTCGGTTTGTTACTTGAACACGGAATAGAGTTGATCCACATATTCTTCTGTGGACACATTGGCAACAATATCTTCACCGTAGTCATCGTTTAATGTAGAAGCAATATCTCCTCGGTCTAAATTCTCTTCTAAATGCCGAATTGGTGAAGGTGGCACTTCATGAAAACTAAAATCCTGAGATTGAGGTTGTATGTAATCGGGTGCAGACACCAGGGTTGTAGATTCCAGTAGATACGGCTGTTCAGATGATCGCCCAAAGCTTTGAAGTTGTGATTCAATTTTCAAAAGTGAAATTGTTAGACGCTCCAAATGTCCCTCCACATGTCTCAAGCGCACATCCAAGTCCCTATTGATAAAAAAATGGTTTTTTAAACATATAAAGACTGACTTGCCATATTCTTTACATGCAGAATGTATAGTAACACAAAAAGTTCATTGAATCAAACGATAAGAAATAATGCTCACGATTAGTAGCGAGATGTTGACGTTGACCTTGAGCTGCCTTTATTATATAGTAAATGATTACTTGATTATGACTCTTGAAGTTCGTTGTAATATGAAGGAGTCTTTGCGTTCTTTGAGATAAAAAATACCTTGTAACTAAGCGCCTGCAGCTTGTACACTCCTGAGTAAAAGACTGCACTTTTTGTCATATTTTCAATAATTGCCAAGAGCAAATGGTCATTTACACTAAAATAGTAAAAACTCTCGTCTGGTCAAAGCTCCGAAGAAATGCATTGACAGGAATTTCCCTTCGACTTTTTCAAGTTGTACATTGGAACATGGAAAGCCTCTCCTCCTCTGGGCATTAACTATACTTAAAGAATTATGTGCAAAAAGCAAGCCTTGTATAGTGCAAAGACATGAAATTCCAAGATTTGCAGCCAAGTTGTTGACTTCTGTAATAGCGTTTGAGGAATGAACGGTAAATATAATATCTATCATCAAAAAAATCTACGTGGATTCGCCATACTTTCATATTAAACCTGCACCTAAGTGCATGGAATTTTCGTTTACTTGTGCCGAAAGACAACTTGTTAGCTGTAACAGCAACGCGTTTGTTGGAGTTGCATGCAGGCAGAGGTTGACGGTGTCTTTTGTAAATATGACAAGACAGAACTTTGCGTTTTTTACTGAGACTTTGCCATGTTTACTCGTTAAAGAATTGCAAGTTTGCAAGTCGGCATGTTTCAATGATTCAAATTTATGCATATTTGGTTTTGAGGTGTCATACAAGATAATAATGCAAAACCAACCGAAGATACTAAACTTGATTGGATCGGCAAAAATCAAGATGATGAAGCATCCATTTTTATAAAAAAAACTATATACGTACTCAATAACAAGCGCAAAACCCAATTACTACGTAGGCAACTTACCAATTGCAGCAGGTGAACTAAATTTGTCATTGTTAGTGAGTATCATATTAGGTCAAACAATGTCGATAAGACAATATTTACCTCACATTGGTGATGACAGCAGAAAGAGTGGACTCAAAGCCGTGGACGTCAAAAGAAGGAATTTTGTTGGATGATGTTGATGAAGGGATAATAAGTTGTGGAGGAATTGTATGAATCGAATGGTCAACTTCACCGCCGCCGCCGCCGCCACGGCCTTCTTTGAGCTTGGCCTCAATTTTATGAAAGTGTCTTTCCAGATCGTGCAGTTTGTTCTTCAGTTGTTGAAACGTTGTACAATTGAAGCATTCTGGGGAAACGTGACATAAATTTGCATGCAATTATGCACAGTTCATTATGAATGCGTGCATGCACCCAAAATGCATTAAAAGTGAACAGCCGTCAGCTATAGCAACAAAACCACGAATGGAGTGGACGGACGCACTAATGAAATGGGGCAAATAAAGAATTAGGCTGACATGAGGATAATTTTGAGACTCACCTCTTTGGCAATCAGAGCCTTCCAGACCAGGACAACATTTGTACAATGTTTCTTTAATCTTTTTGTAGGTTGTGACAAGCTTAGGTCGATGAAGAACTCGTTTGGAACAGAAGACGGATCCATTTGGATTCTTCCAACATATATTTGGTCCCAAATACGCTTCAGTGCCATTCTGAACTTTACATTGGACCAACTTTTCAATCTGGTATGGACACCATGACCTTTGAAAAATACGGAAGAGTTTGTAAATGACAGGATATCATCATGTTTGTTTACTGCTCCCATATTTACTGTACTATTAATACTTCTGCAAACCAGCCTCAATGAAGTAATGTGTATCATTCATGATGGGATTCTACATGAAGTTGAATTGAAGCGTGAGGATTGACATTTATGACATTACCCCAAGTAGACGGAAATGGACAAATGGACATGCCATACACCCAAAAGGATGAAAACAGCACCGAATGATATCCTCTTCATTCGGCTCTTTTATATGTGGAACGTTGTCTTCATGCTATCAACAACTTGAGGATTCACATGCAAAAACCCTATCCTGGGACGATGAAGATTGACAGCAAGTTCAGTTAGTTCACTGGTCTCTCTCGTCAGAGAAGCACTAATGACAAGAGCGTCTCAAGTGGTGTCATAGTACGAATCTATTGCGAGCACAATCTCTCTTCCTTCTTATATATTACAGATTACACTATGCACATGCACTCAGCTCATGGGAGACATGTGGCGTGGCACAATTAGTATCTCAAACACACAATGGATCATGTATAGACTCTTAAGAGGCCTTTATGCCGCTTTGTACAATACGAAGAAGTGCGTATTCTTTCAGAGTTCTTTGACTCTTCGACTCTAATTACTCTAACGAAATGATACTGTCGATAGTCGGGAAAGAAATTGTGTTTTTGTATCATTGAGAAGAGAGCGGGGGTGGTTGGTTGTTGGTTTGAGTCTTCTCGTTGAAGAAGGGGTGAGTTACATTGGTACACAGTCGTCGTCCTGTGAGAGCTCTCCGAGAGAGACCCAAGACGAAGACCCTGGTCCAAGCTGACATGGCAAAAGTTCGTTGGTTCAAAGGACGAAGGAGTACCTACAAACTAAGTTGCATCATGTTCTGCCCATTAAAAGATGAAAGGCCGGAGGCCGTGTCCGTGTGTGGACTTAAGTCGGGAGACATGAAGCATCCTCCAGTGCAGAGAGAGGAGAGCAACAGTCCGGATAGATAGAATTTGATAACAACGAAGATGAGCACAAGACCATCTTTTTGTCCAGCACAGAAACATCAACAGAAAAAGCGTCAAGCAGTGCATGTAAAGCAGTAAAAGATGAGCTTTCGTGGGCTGGGAAACCTCAGCATTTCAACGTGACTGCTGGGTCGCCCCGTCGGTCGTCGACATGTGTCTTCGACTCATGCAGACAAGCAACAAGAACAACTCAAGCTTTTTGTATAAACAATGAAGTCCTTTGATACATCGTTTCTCCGTATGGCACTGGACCAATAAGACATTCTACGGGTACATTCTCCCCTTTTCCTAAGACATCATTGTTCACTGTCTTGTCGCAAGTGTTATGTACGTATGAACCCATGAAAAAACTGACTGAAGCGAGCGTTTAAGACTGTCGACAACGATCCTTTCTGACTCCACGATGCACAAACTCAAGTGTCATCAGTGTCAGGCTCGTGTCACATGTGCCAAGAAAATTCTATGCTGCCTTAATCATGACTGCAAAAAGCAAAACCCAGGTCTTTGATGGTCGACGGCGATGAGTCCAGTCAACGGATCATCACACAGTCTTCAAGAATGTCGACTGTCACGCAGAGCCAACATGCATGGGAGCGTGATGGGTTACAAAGGATTTATGTGTCGTTGTCGCTGGGCTCTGATCTCATTCATCCCGGATGAACCCAATCATGACAGTATGATGCTCAACGACATTTGCATTTATTACTCGGACTTCATTTCATCTTTAAGGTTATAAATAACAAGGTTCTTGATAAACCTTTTACTTCGATTAAAGTTTAACATGTGTCATGTTTGTATTTGTGTTTCATATTATGTACAAATACTTGTATCCCACTTACATTCACGCACTCACTCGGTGTGTGTAATACCAACTATATTAAATCACGGTGCTATATAAACTGTGAGTCAAACGGAACGATTTGTTAGGACACTTCTCTGATAAAGACGCTAGCTGATTCAACTCTCAACAAGACTCAAAGGTATATTTTGATGTCGCCGAGGAGAAACTGACACGATTTATTTATAAACAGTTGAGGAATCTTCCTCATTCATTGGTGGTTCAGGTCCGTATATTCGTACAAGCATCCATCTCATTCTGTACTAATGAACCATTTTGGTTCTCGCATATTGCTTCTGGTGGTGGAATGTGCTTAATGTGATGAACGTTGGGCCAAAGCCTATTTCGGTCATGCTAACAAGGCATCCGATTCTGATTACGGTTGTCTAATACCTTCTACAATAATAATTTTTCCCGGTATCAAACCACCACATCTCAAAATATTAATTAAAGCCTTAGACACAAAAATGAGAATGTTTACCAAAAATGGTACAAGTTAACAAGATGCATGCACCCGAGGAAATGAAAAACAACACTACACTTGTACTGATATGATATAACCTTTCCATGATCGTCGTATGAGCTTTCTATTTCGTATGTTTCAAAATAACATTAATTTAGGTTACAGTTTGGTATTTTTTGAAAGCAATAAATTCAATGACTGATGCATCCCGACTATTAATTGCTTTCATGTCATCCTTAAGGCTAGACTGTGACGTCCGAGTTACACGAAAAAGGTAAAACTAGTTACATAATTCAAATTACAAGTTTGACAGATATAGCATGGTTGTTTTCCGACATTCAAACCTACGAAATGTACATATATTTTGACCACAAAATGTGTCTGCTGCGGTAAATAATGGTAAATATTTTGCAGAATTATACATTGGAAAATACGTAAAACTACGACACAAAATATAATCATTAATAAAAAATGCAAGCTTAATTTGAAATTTCGAATTTCTAGTATATGACTTGGGTTTGGTTTGAACTCGTTGAACATGCGTTTCTGTAATTTATGTGTCTGTTCACCGACTTGTAAAAAACGCAGAAACTGAACAAATTGCGTTCTTTGCACTTTTTTCTTTGAATAAGACGAAGTAACTACGGGTAAGCATTTCCATCACATCACATTCAAGCACCCAAAGTTATAAAGTATTCCAAATTCCAATGTGTACCAACAAACAATCTGACTATATCTCACTGGGAACTTTTCCGTTTTGCACATAAATACCCGATAAAGTGCAAGAAGGAAGACGCATTCGATTTGAGCAGTCAACGAGTTTTAACTTGCAACTTTGCTTGTTTACTATATTTACATTTCCACTTTTTGCATTGCAATTGCAATAGCAATGAATGGAAAGGCAGCTTCAAGCCAAAGCCGAGCCTGAGCTGTGAGCGTAAGTGTAAACAGGAATCAAAGCTTGGAGACAAGCAGTCTGCTTTATCGTTTCCACTCATAGCAGAGATTGCTTTTTATGACTGCCATACCAAAAAAACCAAAACTCCAACGAAGAAAACGAAATAACAAACAAACTTGAATCCGTTCTACGTTGTCGACCAATTAACCCATTAGGCCCACGTGGTTAAGGCTGCATCAACAAACAACGAGGTTGACTTGAAACGAACAGGACGAATCCAATTGTTGCCTGTACTGATCGTAAACAAAGGAAATGAAAAAAAGGTTTGATTTTTACGAGCAGCAGTTAGCAACTTGCTATTATCAGTAACAGCGAGTTCATCAGTTCTTATCTTTATTGCCAATTGCTCACCAAAGTGACACAGCAGAGAGCGAAACACCGTCTCTTGTTGAACCTTTTCTTGAAAGCATAAGCAAGTTTCATCTCTTTAGGCGTGGTGTATTAAAATGTACACATCTTTGTGGTCATACAGTCGCCATGCTTAACTTTACCATTTTGCTCATCCTGTGAAGCACTACTTTTTGATGATGAATACTTCTCGATCATCTGTTTGGCACATACTCGACTCGACCTGAAGGATAACAAGTATATTACTGAACATCCATGCAGAAAAAGAATATTTGAAGACATATATGATGGTCTTTTACGGCAGGGGCAACTGAGGCATGTTGAGTGTGGATGATGAGTCTTTTTTCACATTCTTCTCTTCATCTTAATGAATGACTCGATAAAATGCGTCGCAACGTCGTCTCGTCCCAACTTTAACTCTCGTAACACATTTTTTATTAAGACGTTTTCATATTTGGATTTTTATTGTGAGACTAGCATAATGTACAGCGTTCTAAAATAAAAATGTTCAAATGGTATTCTGAAGCATGTACTTAACAACTTATGAGACATGAGTGCGTCAACAGAGCCAGTTTGTATAGTATAGATTGTCTTTCATCCATATTCGTTCAAGGTGTGCATGTGCAAAGGTCTAGTAAAAAATTATGCAAGTCCATGAGCTTTTTAAGACTTTAAATTGAGCTCAAAAAAAACTAAACAGGATCACGTTTGCACTTCATCTGGCCCAGGCCCATCCAACAAGCCAGCAGAAAGAGCATCTGTCAGGTATACTTGGTTACATGTTCCCATCTCCTTCTCCACAGATCAAAAAATATGATATATAATATTCCCACCCGAATAATGCAGATATGCAATTATCCTGAACAAGTCGTTATATTCTTCGTCGTCAAACGGGTAAATCTTCAAACACACTTTGTTCCTGCAAGTAATAATTTAGACGCGGGCATTCACCTATAAGTATACATAGAGACGATGCGTGTTGTGTGAGCTGACTGCCAGTCATTCAGCTATTGCAATTACTATGAAAGAATTAAAGAGTGGTGAAGTCCAGAGTCCAGAGTTCATTTTGACTCTGGCAAGAGCTTCATTCAGAAAAGAGCTCTTTTTGTAGTATAGTACTTTGTTTATACGTCAAACGTCACATACACTACATATCCCAGCCAAATTGCATGACTTCAAGCCTCAACTTTGCTGAGAACGCAAGCATTCCTTGTCGTTCACCTCGCTCTTTTTCGTCGATTCCATATTTACTATTAATTGTGTTACATGCTTACTTTGCTACTGCGCAACTGTGCTCAATCGGTAACCAATCCTCAATGGATTAGGTAACCTGTTCTTGTACTCTTGTCACGGAAGGAATGGGAAATAAAAATGTCCTATGGAAATTCAATGTTTTCGTCTCATTCCGACTGACTCATGCAGCTTGCACTAAAACTGCACTCAAAGTTCACAGTCGAGTCGTGTTTATGGAGGTAAACATCCCATTTCATTATGATAACGGAAGTTTATGATTCCATGAATGCTCCACGAAACTGCTACAAAGCTAACTAACAAACTATTAAGTACAAACATTATGAAATAGTAAACACCTTCAATCTTAAAAACTACTGAACAAAGACTATATTGTGACTACAGATGAATGCCTCGACACACGACATAATAAAATACAAAGGGAATCGATAGGATCTGACAAATTTTCATTGCAACGAGTGCCAGTGTCAGCCTGTGTAATACTGGTGTTAAAGTCGTAACAAGATCATATTTTGGATAGCATAGAAACGAATGAAACGATACAACACATTACAACAACGTTGGAATTTGGAATCAAAGACTTATCATCCATAAATAAATACTATAGATAGTACGTTAGATTATAGTTTATATAGTGGAAGTCTAGAGTTTAGGAATAGGAACAGGAGGAGGTGCGGTTCTCTGCGGGTTACAGTGAGAGTTGTTGGCAACACCTCGAGGACACAAGGACTTCTCCGTGAACGTGAACTGTGACTCTGATCTGGCTGCAGACATTCGTCATTGAGGTCTAGAATAATCTTTTCTCTCTCGTACGTACGACCCCCAAAAGAGTGTTATGTAAGCGAGCAAAATGCGAGTCGCACATCCAGTCCAGCCAGACAAGGACTTTTTCGTTTTTTAGTAATGCTCCTGCTCCTACACTCATTTAATGACGACAACGAGTCTGTCTGCTGGTCTGTTTTGCTCTGGCTTTGGCTTGAACGAACGTCTCTCTCTATTCTATCATCGACGCTAACGCAATGAGGCATTCTTCCTTGGACACAGAATCATGCAAAGTATCTATAATAAGTTAATGCACAATACCTCCTCTGCCCCGTTTACCTCTTCATCTCAATTGGCCTAGTGGCGAACTTAACTATGCTAACAACTAACAGCTCCAACCTTAGACGTACCAATCATCCACATGATACAAAATACAATTGCACACCTTACACACCTGTCCTTTCAGAATGAGGCCCCAACAACGTGAGCTCCAGTCCAGCTCAGCTGTTATGTTACCTCACTTTATATTCGTTCCTATGTTCCTCTCAACTTATTACTTATCATTGAGTTTCTTCTGATTCCCGTCCACATCCAACATTCAACATCCAACACTGTTACATCATTTTGCATCCATCATTTTTTGCACTTCGGGAGGAATCGACGCGTAACTTACTGGGTATAGCATACAGCATTCTTTACACTTGCACGATACTACCATGTAACATCCTGTGTGAATTGCTCTCAGGGTTTTCTTATCGTTTTTTTTCATAAGAAATGGCATGGAATCAGATCTTCTCAACGTAACCCTTCTTCACGATTGCAAACTCACTATATTCTATATTTTGCATTATCTACTTAGTACATGCCTAAATTAACATATCGTCAAAAAACGCACAATCTATTCTCTGTTCCTTCGTTTCACGCACAGCCCGAATGACCAGTCTACTTTTCATCTGGCTCAGATTTGAATTTTACTAGTCTTGTCTAGACTTCCCTTTCAACGTTCCAGACAATACGTCGTCGTCTCTCTTTCCTCTCATCCACTCTCCACGTTTTATGATGCCTTGAACAAGTTTCGCAAAAACGCAAACGAAACCGTAAGTGTAATAATAATGCGAGTAAAGATGCTTGTACCTACGGATTGTTATTACAAGACAAAAAACATTACTAAACTTTTAAGACTTTAACTTTACAGCCTTTTGCTCATTTGTTGTACAGCCTGCAGCAGTGTATTTGTATGTCTTCCCCCCTCATAAATCGACATTTACGCTTTACCCTTCCTTTTTCTCATGGACAAACCCTTTCGTCTCTCCTGGTCCATATCCACTTCCAAACCTTTTGTTTTCATCAACCTACCTGAGAGAAAAGCCCTCATGTGTGCTCCATGCATTTTCATATGCAAAGAGCGCAGTTATGTTAAGAGTTCACAAAAATTCCAAAAAAACTGGACGACATGGAAACTTGAACAGGATTTGTGAAACCATGCAATTCAACAATTATATTGCAAAATAGGTTGGTCTGACTCTTTCTTCCTGTCTCTCGATGCGCATATGCCATGTCCCATAATGATGTGAAGTCTTAAAAAGCGATAGGATAGAGGAACCAGCAACCACTTTTATCAAAAGTAGTTCATTGCGTCTTTTCTTTAAACTTACTACGTACATTATAAGTAGGTACATGCACATCCTTCAAGTCGATACAACTACATACTATACAGCATTATATGTGGTCAACTTATTCTGCTAACATTTCGCACACATGCACGAAAACCGACATGTCACAGTACTTTCTTTGTATGCATGGGAAAAAGCTGCAAACAAACATTCACATTCCCACTCGCTCAATGCATAAAAATCCACGAGGTTTAAAAAACCTACTTGGTTTGCTTTCGCGTTTGTATTTACCATTATTTCGAAAGAGAGTTTTTATATTTAGATTCATTTTATTGGGATGAGCAAAGTAATTACGCAATCACAAGAATAAAGACAGGATCTACGCTTTGGTCATGTGTGCGCAGGAACAACACCTTACTTTTGGGTCAACTCTTCGAAAAGCAGCGTTATCATCAAAAAGGTGGTATAATGGTATTGCGGCATTACTAACGTATAGTATTAGAGACTTGAGACGTTCAGACTTGGTCGACAGTCGTCGTCGTCTAAGTTTCAATGTTATAGCACACGTAATAGCACGACCATGGCGTGGGATACATCTCAAAAAGCTCTCTCAAACACACCCAAAAGGTTATAAAAAAACTAAAAACCAAGCTACGAGTTGTGTCAGTACAAGTAAACATAAACACACAGTAAGTATCGTCAGAGCCAGAGCACCTTCAAAAAAGCACACATAGACAACACCAAATACAAGGCAAAAGGCATCTCATCATGATCACATCTCTGTAAGCTAAAAAAAATGCTCGTACTCTTTCATACGATTACACATTTCACCTTTAAAGACACATTTTGAGATTATCCTCAAATCCCAAATCCCATGCGAGATGCATTTCTTACTGAAGGCTTGTTGGCTCTTGTACCTTTTGAGCCTTTAAAGAGTGAAACCCATTACACAAGTACAGCACCAAGCTGTTGTCTGTTGTGCCCTAACGTTCTAAACGCTAACGCTGCTAGTATAACATCTAACCTTTTTCTTTATTTAATGCCGACCATGAAGCGTTGATCAACATCAAACAGCTGGTAAATCGGTAAATGGTAAGATGATACGGTTCAAAACGCTACTATAGCTTAGCATATTTAGATATAGGCTTCTTCCGTTACTCGTAATGTTCTAATTTCTAAATTCTACTTGCTGTTGGCTGTAAACTGCAAAGGGTGTACCAGTACTAGATCAGTTATGAATCTATGATGATTTCTATCATCTGCAAACGTATGAGAACATACTACAAACATTTTGTATTCTCATGATTCGACATTCGACTTGAACGCTTATGTTTGCTGGTTTGCTCTCATGTTTGTGCTTTGATTTCGCTTAGTAACAAAGTAACAACAAGAACGTTGTTTCGTGCCTAGTATATGCGTAAGCGTAGCCTTGCCCATACAGTTTAGTAGTATTATTTGTGTGCATAATAATATGCGAGAAAGAGATCCATGAATTTTGCTCTTCGTACGCGTACTAATCGTACTTTTTAACACTTTTGTACTTGTGTACTTGTGGACTAGTACAGAAAAAGACATAGAAACAGAGAGATGCACTCTTCATGTAATGCGAACTTGTAACGTAACGTGCTTTTGTTGTTCATATGATGAGATGCCCCATCCTCCGTGTCCGTGCTCTCTGTTTCTATGTGTTTATAGTCAGGAGATTTGGATGGTTTCATATGTTTTATAAAGGAAAGAGCATACAGATACACCATCATGGTTTGGATGTGATGTGACTATGTGACCGACGAGAACTGAGCAGTGAAAACTATAGATGTGTTTGTGTATAAAGTGTATGAAGAAGGAAAAACGTGTGTATAGCAAAATGTAATGGGAACTGAGTTGTTAGTCCAACATTGCACGCTGAAGATAGAACATATAGGAGAGACACAGCAGTTTGTAGTATTCAGTGGGAGCCTGGACGGCTGCACTTGCACACACGTTTAGTATACTCGTCTCTCTTTCTTCTCTTACTGTATTTTGCATTTTGATTTAGATTTTTAAGTAATTAATATAGTGTAACTGGTTTTGATTAATAGTTAATTGATCAAGGCGTTGTACAGTGTTTTTTGCAATCAAACTCAAAAGACACCAGAGTGTGGACTTTTTGAGAGTTGTGTGTTTTGTGCAACAAAGGAAATTTGTAACTAATATAAACTTCAAATTGACAATTTGCATTTAACTTTCCTACTTTGCTATACACACCGTTTAATACAATCCATTGATACTCGTGACATTGCATTTTAACGTGAGCAACAAAGAGAAGCGTCAAACAAACTGTCATTTGAGAGTTTACAACGTTCCTAGGTTTGTAGAGTTTGTCCGAAAGAAAAACATTTAAGGATTGTCCTACAGGGATTTTAATTGTTAATGGTCAACGTGTTCCAAATGTGCTGTACAACATTGTGCACTTTTGTTGACCTCTTCGTGATCCTGACCCTTCATTTGTATTAGTTGGAACTTGTACACGTTTATAATTTTCAAAATGGTTGACTTGTGAGGATTGTTCAAAAGCCCCTTTTTGAAGGGGTCGTCGTCGTGTCCACGGAGTTACAAAGTCTTGGTGGTCAAGAAACAGGGAAAACAAGGTAATTTGGAGATAAATCCATTGTTCTAATTGAACTCTTATCTATTCAAAGGATGCAAATGCAATCAAAAATGGTTATTTGTCCATATCCATCCTTGTTTGGATGAGCTTCGTTTTTAGTCTTTCTAGGACATTCACCTAATGTAGATAATGCGAAACGTTGTTTTTTTGCATCATGATTCATAGTTTTGATTATGAAATATTGTTATATATCGTGCTTTATAATATTATTTGCACGAGTTGATGATTAATCGCAAGTTTAGGGAAGGAAGATTGTTTTTTTGTTGGTGTTCATTGTGTATTGTGATGACCGATTATAGTTTTAATATGGGAGGCAATTATAATTATTACATTGGTTTATATTACTTTTTTATGTTAAATGTGATGCAATTCTCGTTCATGTTTCAGTTGCCAGTTGCCCAGTTTGTTCTCGGTAAAAACCACAGTCAAAGAAGACCAGAAATAGATCAAAATGAGTGAACCTGTAGGAGAATACGAGTACAACTCAAAGGATCTGATCGGACACGGGGCCTTTGCCGTCGTTTTTAAAGGACGAAGCAAGCAGGTAAGAAAGCCTATAATTAGCACTTTGGCACTAAAACCTAACTAATTAAGCAACCCTCAGATTCAATGTTTTATTTATATTGGGAATGCTGCATTGTGTTTGAAGTATAACTGCGTATAGTCTCAGTTTAATGAAAATTTTCATAAATGAAAACGGATGAAGCCTAGACACCTTATTAGACTCTTCTGGTTGATAAAGGTTAATAAGTGGTGAAGGGCTTTGTTCTTATAAAGGTTTATTTCCGTTGCGAACTTCTGTTCAGTCGTCATGTCAGTCAGTTGAGTCGTTGTCTTACTGACAATGACATACAAAGGGATGCATTATAATGTGCTTTCCGCGTGGTACAGTACAATATTACAGTATAGTCAGTCAAGGCGAGATCATTTATATTCATTTTATTATACTGTATTTAGTTAGTAAATTTAACCTGCGTTGTCCTGTTGCCGTGCAGTCTGACGCTCACTACAAAGTTCTCTATATTGTCTATTATATTTGATATGCCACTACGTTGTGCAGTTGTTTTGTTCCCTTGATGTCGTTTACCATTGTCATCATAATCTGGTTAGTTTGAGCTAAATGTGGATTGGAATTGGAACCTTGACCATGCAAAGATGCTCGTGATGACGCATTTTTAAATATGCAATCCTCATGTCATGAGTATCGACGTTGTGTGAAGCTTGAAAACGTTGGTGATATTTATTGGTTTGCTAGTGGATAAAATTAGAGATATATACGTTTTGTGTAGTGTTAGTAAGGAATCTTCATGCAGGACAAAAGCATTATGCACGCTGCGCTTTGCATTGACGCTATTAAAATGTTTATAGCTTCTTTTAATGGTAGTTAGAGACTTGTCTAACGACGTCCTGAAGGGTGGGGACGGAATACAACGTGATGTGTTTGCTCCAGTGCAGTGTAAATGAGATTAAAATAAAAAGGATTATGTTTTTTTAAAGTAATTGTAAACAAGATTAGATTTCATCATTAAAAGATTTGTAAGGATGGGAGAGATGGGACAAGACGAGATGTGACCATGTGAAGATATGAAGATGTGGCCTCGAAACAGCATTTTTCTAGAGTTATTGTTTATTGTGTACTCAAATTGAGAATTGTTTACATTATGCTCTGCTGGGTTTCATCAAGTCCTGTAAATATAGTACCATGTTGTGTGGCTTTCTTTAACTTTGCTCCCGTTTTCGGTATATTTTCAAAAAATGCAAATTCGTGCTGCAAAGATGACCTAGGGTCTTGCATTTTGATAGAGAACAGGTCTAAAGTAAAGTGAAAAGTACAAATGATTATGTTGAGGTGGGATTGGCACACGAAACTGAGTGAATCGCTCACAGTGAGGGAGATTCAGGTGGCTTGTTGCCAAACGTAGTTTCCTTGGCGTAATTCAAAATGCAGAATGCAAATGCAGGTAGCCTGGCAGGTAGTGGGACGACTGGTTAGGTTGTTTATCCCGTACATACAGACCTTCATTTGTGCTGTTTGATTGGTTTGTATGACACGAACGGAACACGGGTGCATGTTTGCAGTAAAATGGTGGGATAGTTAGACAGTGTACATAAAATGAAATGAATGCGCCTCTTATCCTGTATGTAGAGATGATGATTCAGGAAACGAAAAATAAGGACAAAGTTCACACAATTCGCATGCAATTCACCCACAGTCATATCATATCATCACAGCATAACACTTTGCATTAATCTAACTTCCACGTCAACAACAGACGAAAAAAAGGATGAAAAAGGTGGCAAACTCATTTAAAAGTAGTCAATAATGCTTCAAGAGTGGATCGATTTCATCCCGCTCTACATGTATGTACGAGACTGCGTTGGCCAACCGTCATGTGATCCGTATTGGTGCATATTACCGACTTACTCGTTGTTTAGTTTTCAGATCAAATCTATACTTTGTATCACTTACAACGGTCCTGATTCAATTAGACAAAAATGTTTCATCGGAGCGTTTGCGGACGGTTTTTGGACTCTGTTAGGTTTAATTTTCTGTGCACGGAGCAGTACGCAATTACCATTGCATTGTGTAGACAATGTTCAAATAAACTGAGTGGTCCGGTAATCGTTTGTATTGCTAGTTTTGGTCACGCCGAACTGATGATGCTGTACAGGATTTTGGAAACGACCTGTACCGCCTGTACGGCACATAATATAATAACAAAAATCGTCGAGTGTACATGATTTGAACATGACATGCTCATGTAGTCAGGTCGCTGTCAGTCGTGGCTCTTCCGAAATCTCCTATGCAGAATCTTGTTTCCATGTTGTTTTCGTTGTTTCTCATTCAATGTACGACGAAGACAGCTTTTGACAGGACGATAGTGAACGATGTTGATGTGATGAGCTATACCAAGTGCCAATGCACTTCTTCTTGCTTTTGCAAAATAATGCTATTCTACCAGTCATCGTCATCATACGCCATTCTTCTTTGCTGCTGCAGACATTCAGGCTCCTCCGTTCACTGACGTTCGTATGACTGCTGCTGCAACCAAACGCTATACAATCTGCTAGTGGCAAAACAAGAATGTGGATTAATGCCATAGCACGTAATTGCAAAGTGTGTAACCACCATCGCTTAACCACGAACACCTTTCTTTTGGTGTATGCACGAGTGAACTCAATCTGTTGACAACTTTTCATTGTGCCGAGATTCCAAATGTATTTTTTTGTAAATATTATAATGTTGTGTAAATTACATTAAACTACAGTTACAAAGTCAGGCAATGTCTCTTTAGACTACAAGCTGAATGCTATTCACGAACACACACATACACGCCATGTACCATGTCGTCATCATCATTCATTGTATGATGGGAAGGAAAGTGATTGCTAGTTCGCAACTGACAATCTGCTGGTATTGGTTATTATTGGTTCATATATTCAAACTTTGTATTTGTCCTTTGAGGTCGCATAGACTTTTGAATATCTAACTATCGTCAACACAACATTCTTTATTATACTTGTTATTCTAACTTAAAGTTAAGTTGCTGCGTACTGCGTTCTCCGGTAGACGATCAATGAGATGGGTCGTCGTCTCGTCTTGTCTTTTCAAAGATCTTGCATTTCGAGACGCGTATTTCTCATTTTTTGGGGTCACATCTCCTCTCTTCCTATTCAATGCGCAAATGTTGTACTAATTCCTCAAGTTGTTGTGACTGTAGTATAGTTTGTGGAGTATACACTAATTACGCAGTAGACATGATTCGAGCGTCACAGAATTAGGACCCCAGCGAATATATAAAGCTTTTGTGTGGTTCTTATCTACTTTCCTTCAGAATGATAAACGCGTAAACTGGAGTATGCATTGTTTAGATTATTGGTAATAGTAACGGACTTTTATACAGGGCATGCAAACAAGTCTTTCTGTTCCCATTAGACCAATCCGACTGGAAGCTGACCTCTAACAACGATGGATTTGTTGTCGGGGCTCAAGAGTTTGGTACAGTCACAACATTACATTGACGGCATGTGTGTGGTGGGATGGTTGCATCATCGTTTTGCGTACTTTGCATTTGCATAAAGTTCATGTGTTTCAGCCGTGCAGTCTGTAATGTCTGTAACACGAAAACCAAACTATTACGTGCTTTGTGTATAAGTTAGCTAAATGGCAGTGAAGTAAACGTAATGTATTACTATGCACGCATATTTAGCCATATACGTTATTTATGATAAAGTCCCTACGGCTTATAGTCTGTAACTTACACTTCTGTGTAAAAGTTGTGTGCGTTTGTCGTTTTACATGTACTACAATGTTACTCATGTTATTAAAAAACATGTGCTATCCTTGCACGTGTTCCTCTCACGGAGCTGTTAAGCTATAAAAGTATTATCTGTTCAGTATGTATACGCAAAGTAATTAGAATTACATTCTATGACATTTAGTACTACTACGACTTTTCATTTCGTTCTGTACTAATATTTGATGATGATGATGACAAACACGAGACACTACATAATAAAAATACAGTTTCAAACACGTTGTTGGCATTCTCTATAATCTCTTAACGGGAACAAAGCTATATTCATATGGTGTGACTATTAAGCCATTGTTTGACTTTTACATAACTGTTTTGTACGTTTTACAGACGGGTGAATGTGTCGCGATCAAATCTATAACAAAAAAGAATTTGGCAAAGTCTCAAGCCCTGCTAACAAAAGAAATTGCCATTCTGAAGGTAATGCATGCACTTTATACAAGGGTTTTTTTAATCAAATATCAAATCTACTGCAGTTTATTTTTAATCTGATGCATATCAGTAAGTTGGGGCTTGAAAGTGATGCGGGATTTCGTGTGTGATGTCATTTGTCATTGCATTGGGAAAAACAACTATTATAATGGGCTTTTAACCTCTGATATTATATTTTGCTTTTACTTATGATTGCTGTATATTACATTGAAGGTTTTGAATTTATTGCATTGCAGGAGCTCACAGCCCTCCATCATGAGAATGTCGTTGCTTTGTTTGAATGTCGGGTAAGTGAATTTTGCACGTCATTTGGTGTCAACTTTATTGCTTAACTGTCACTCAACATTTGCTCATGGGTTGTTATTTTGTTGCAGGAAACAACAACGCATGTGTTCTTGGTCATGGAAGTAAGAACATTGACTTTCTTGCTTGGATTTTGTTTTTAAGGAACTTCAAATTAGAATTGGGATTTTGTGTAGCATTTGAATGTATCTTCAGCATTTCATTTATACATGGAACGAGTATCATATCATACAACATCAAATCATGGGCAAATTTACTACAGGTGCAATGAAGTGCTCCAATAATAATAATAATAATGTTAGATAAAATGTTGTGCATTTTGTTGATTGAGAGCATTATCATTCATGACATGACACTTTGACTTACGATGAACCTTTCATTACGAAATTCTGCTTACTTTGATAAACAAAATGACCACATTTAAAAGGCAAGGGATTGGATGAATGTTCCTTTTTGATATGGCGTCATAGTTTATTTTTGACTTTTAAATGCTTTTCAAGTAACCTGAAGATTGATTGGGGTGACAGCGTGTTTGGACTTTTTAAGCAAGCTGATTTGGTGGTGCATTGCTATCAGGTATTGGGTATTAGAAGCATTATTACCTGTCAATGAGACTCTTTTTCGTGACGATGATAGACAGTCTACAAAATTGGTGATGCAAAAGCAAATCATGAAGAAAGATGTGATTTTTGGCACGCAAACAAGACACCACAATCACACGGCATTATTTTATCTTGCGTCGTCCTTGCGTCGTTGCATCCCCTTTTGTCCAGATGAAATCTTGAGGCATGGGCAGGTATTCTGTCATTCACGGGGGTTTAATACTATATATTCATGGCATTAATTATGCACTCACGAAGTCGAATTTCATGCATCATTTAGTGTAGAATTGATGATCCAATTTTATAGTATTGTAACATATAGTAATAATTGTGAATCTACATTTTGCCCTTCATTTAACATTGAAAAACATTTCACTTTTATACTCAAATTCAACATTTTTTAATAATTTTAGTACTGCAATGGGGGTGACTTGGCAGATTACTTAAGTGGTACGTTACTTTGATTGCCTTATTTGAGCTTTGGTGTGTTGGTGTTAAATGTAAATAAATGTGTATTGACATTTGTCACTTTTTATTGCAGGAAAAGGAACTTTGAGCGAGGACACCATCCGTTTATTCTTGCGGCAGTTAGGTATGATTTTAGATTGTAAACTTGTAATTTGCTTGCTACATTAGTAGTACATGCAGTACCTGCTAAATAAATGCAGGAATGTAGATATTATATCCTCTATTTAATGTCCATGGAAATTTTTATAGCTGGAGCAATGCGGGCTCTTCACTCCAAAGGGGTAGTGCACAGAGATCTCAAACCACAAAACATACTTCTTACGTATCACAAACCCCATCCATCACCTCACGAAATCTCCTTGAAAATAGGTAAAAACAATAAATTGGATTGTTTCAAAATTTTGAAAGTGTTGATGCAACCATAACACAATATATATATATAATGAGTGCACAATATAAATTGAATTTAATCGCATATTTACTCCATTTCGTAGCTGATTTTGGATTTGCGAGGTTTTTGCAAGACGGTGTGATGGCTGCAACGCTTTGTGGTTCGCCCATGTACATGGTACGTTAATGATAATCCAAACCAGAAAGTCTCTTCAATTGGAATAATGCTTTTAATGTAATCAATCTTTCTGGACAGGCCCCGGAAGTTATCATGTCATTGGCGTATGATGCTAAAGCCGATCTGTGGTCACTTGGAACTATTGTCTATCAATGTTTAACTGGGAAGGCTCCATTTAGTGCGCAGACACCGCAGCAGCTAAAAAATTATTATGAGAAAAACCTTGTTCTCAATCCAAAGTATGATCGATTTCTAACTTCAAAATAGAATTTTTAAAAGATCTGGCTTAACTAATCAACATTTTAAAATTAGGATTCCACCAGGAACGTCAACAGAGTTAACTGACCTCCTTCATAGTCTTTTGCGTCGTAATCCAAAAGAGAGATTGGATTTTGAAGCATTCTTTTCTCATCCGTTTCTTGCTACAGCCCCTGTTCCAGTTCCTCAACCGATAGCACCATCACAGCCGGTTGAGGAGGAAAAGGTTCCATCATCACCAGAGACTGCTGGGTTTGTCGTAGTTCCTCCAATGCCCAAGTCGAAACCAATTCCTGTTCCTAGTGGGAAAAGCGAACATAATTCAAGGAACAATTCGCCTGCTAAGAATAAGGGCGCACAGTCTAATCCTAGCAGTAAGGAAAATAAAACACCACCGCAGGATTTATGCACAAATAAGCCAAATAAAACAAGTAATTTTCCTTATGACCATGTGGTTTTTTGTTGACCTACTGTGATAACGGTAGATTGAGAATCGACTTAACTCTGTTGTACGTTCATTGAATTGCAGACACTTGGTCTCCAGATGTAAGCTCGTTGTCTCCTCCAAGGGTCCAGTTCACTCCGACCCAGAGTACGATGTCACCAGCAGCATCGCCTCCGAATTTGCCATTAGTGCATTACTGTGGTGGAGCAGTAGGAAACCCAGCAATGTCTCCAAGAAGATCCAGTGTTGAGTCCGCTCCACTTCTTTTTGCTGCGTCACCTCCACACGACGCTTTCATTTTCAATTTTGAGCCACCTCAACTTACAGAAGAAACATTGTTGGAAAAGGAACACAACCAAACTTTGGCCAAGTTGAATTTTGTGCTTGCTTTGGTGGACTGTGTGTTGGAACTTGCTAAAGCCAAGGGAGCTCCGTTCTCTAAAATCCAAGAGTCACATTCTGTTCGGTAAGATATGTTTGTTGCATATCGTAATTATTCTTGTAGAAGAGAGTTTTCAATCCTTACATTCTTATGATTGCTTTTTGATTTAGCGCGGACGAGTCATTTTGCAAACCTAATGGAAACGGGAAATTGGAGCAATTAGTTTTATACGTTCGATCATTGCATTTACTATCATCTGCACTTCGGCTTGCAAAAGAAGAATTGGAAGAAGGGCATCTTCGACCGTCTGCTGCAGTAAAACAGGTATTTAGTAATTCACATTTACAAATAGAATATATTTTCTATGATTTCAGTAAAGCTTAATGTTCCTGTTTCGTGAAATCAGGTTGTTTCTCAGTTGAACGACCGGTTCAAATCCAGCTTTACAGCCACCAAGAAGCTTCATGCTTTATCTCCACAAAACATCTTAATTCAACAACAGCAGAATATGAGTGCTGATCGCATTTTGTATAACCATGCGATTGAAATGGTACAAAATTAATTCCTTTGCGAAAGCGAATTTTGTATTCTCAGTACTTGTATTTTAAAATACATGTTTTTAAATGTATTTTACAGTGTCAAGCTGCAGCTTTGGACGAGTTGTTTGGAAATCCAGCGGAATGCTGCAAGCGCTATCAAACTGCACAGATTCTTTTGCATAGCCTCTACCAGCAGGTTGGATCTGATAACGATAAACGGGTTTTGATGAAATGTAAGACAAAATTCATTTTATAATGTGCTTACGTCGAATAGTAATAGCCAATAACTCAAATAATAGCAAAATTAATTGAATGTTTTGCCTGTAGACAAAGAAGCTGTTGAGAAGCGCCTCTTTGTCCTTCAGCAGCAAGGATTCGTAACCGCCTCTTTTGATGACAACTTCAGTGAAAATTACGCATCTTCTTAATCGAAAACGTCGATATTTCAACCTTATTTGAAGATGCGACAACAACAGTAATCGCAAGTAGGAACAATAATTGGAAACACTTCGATCGCGTTGGCTATTCTTTCATTTCTTTTTATTGGATACGTCAATTAGTTTGGGGAAGTTTATAGTTATCAGCAAAAGGAACTACCACGAAATCTTTGCAATTCGCAACTCATCGTGAACACACGCTCAGTAGACACTTCGATTTGCTCGCGTACCGTCTTTTTTGTACATATTTTTTGAGTCGCAACAAGTCAGGCTTTTTAGCCGTTATCCCTAAGATTAGTAATTTAAAATATTAGTAATTGCTCGAGTATAAAGAAAAGAAAATTAGACAAGAGATACAAAAAAAAACAAAATCTAAGTTTACTGCCACGGGTTACTGTACTTTAATCGCGTGCTTTTCCGCTCATTGCAATAGTATATAAGACATTAATTACATTTTTACAAAGCATAGAAACAATGCCAATTTGTAGGGTCATCTCGAGTATAATCGCACTGAAATTATGTACTTGAATGTCCCATAACATCGTTCGTTTTATAGTCTTCTCCCGCTTTAAATATAGTGTGGAACGGTACGTTTTTTATGTTGTATGCATATGAATTGTACAAAACATTGCATTTCATGAGTGCAATCTTTTGACTTCGTTATTGCCCAGTCAGATTTCGAGTGCATAGTACTATTTTTAGTTTGTTCCGTCGCAAAAGCGCATTCGATGTTTAGCTGGCTTTAATTGCAAGTTGATGTAGTGTAACATAGACTGTAAGAATGGAATTTCATGACTTGAATTCCAAAAGGGATCTTTAGCCACTTTTAGTGTACGATTATTGTTTTAAGAAACGAGTCCCACTTCACTACCAATTTTAAGGACGCACTTACTTGTTCAAGTCAGCTCTTTACCGAAAAGCTGATATTCAGTTTTCATAATCGAATATTAAATATTACCTACGTAGTTCTAATTCAAATACAAAATGTATGTACATGTGGTCGTGCAATTGCAGAATTACGTCGCGGTGAATTGACTCTCTTATCATTACAAAACGATGCATTATATAGTAGCTTATTAGTTAAAAAAATATGCGTAGAATTAATTTACGTTGTCAAAAGGCAGATTCTTTAATTTAAAGGACAGTATTCCGTTTGGGTGATGCTTTTAATTCCTAAGTTATTGTAAATAATGATAATGTTTTTATTATTTCGCTGTGACAAATGTTAAAGTACAATATACTATAATGAATTAATAGTTATGAATTAGCAAATTATGATGATGCATATTGCATAATGTGCAAGTAGCAATATAAACACTTTGCGCCCACACATCCACTAATGGCAACCTTTGTAGGATTGTCCAATTTTTGTAGCTAAACAACTTTTTGTTCGACTATAAACTTGCACATAGACGTTTAAAATTAAACAAAAGCAGGATCGAGTCACGTTTAAGTTTCAAGTGCAATGACAGTGACAACTTACTTTTCTAGTGTAATAATTATTTGAATGAAATCGTGTTTACGGAACACATTTTACTTCATTTAAAAAATATCAAAGCCAAAAAGGCTACTGAATAAAGAGCTGTTGTGATCAGTGTGTGCATTTCCGTATATGTGACGACGAAACACATGTGCCCGCAATTTAAAGGATCATTTACTTTGAAATTCTATTTGTTTTTTTTGTTATGTATTGTTATTGTTGTATTTTGTTAACTGAAAATGCTGTAAAAATATTACTTTATTATGGACTGGAACTTTATTGTACTGTTGTGTTACGTTACTACTGGTTTGGTTTGTGGTAAAAGGTGATCAAAAGGTTTAGTATAGTTAATATTGTTTATGTACAGAATTTTATCACGCAAACGAATGTATAATGTGTTTGTTGAGTTTAGTTGGTAGACGGGAGCTACCAAACGCATCACGCAGGAACAGGAATGATGAATTTCCCAAAAGGAAGGACTTCAACGTTTGAATAATATGCGAATAATTATTTGACTGAACACGTCGGATCTTCAGTTCCCTCACATGTATTGAATGCAAAAATTTGTATTTGAGGGAATCAAAATGTATTGTCAAAATGCATAAAGACTGTGAATTAGTTGGGAATGTTGAGTGGATGTTCATCATGTGCGTGTCTCTCAATTTTCTTTATCCAGTGTACCTGTTTGTAGCATCTCCGTCGTCTTAAAGTCTTAATACTGCTAAATAAAGTCATCTTAGTACCTTCACCGTACAATTTGATTGTATCATATTTACTTATTTATTTAGTTTACTGTTCATAACACTAATATTCACAAACAATGTAAGTGGCATCAACAATTACTTATAGTACATTGCAAAGCGAATACAATTTATTTGCGCGCATTGGTACGATAGGGTACAACAATACCATATTTTTACCGGAAATGAATTTTTATGAAATCAGTCTATCAGTTCAGTGGCGAACGCAAACCTGCAGCATACACTACGAATTTTAATATCCTGAAATGGTATCTATACATAAGCAATAAATATATACACAATTTTGAACCATCAAACTGTTAACTTATCATTTATAGGTATAGTAGTACCATTTCAGAAAAGATTCCATTGAGAATGAGATATTCGGCTAGAGTCGTTAACCTATAGACTAAAGACAGACCACGTTGACGAAAAAGAGATGACCACAAATGTATACTTCAAAACTAGCATGAACTTCAAATTGAATGATAATTCATTGAATTCTCATTTACTTTTAGGTTCATGCCAGAATTATTTCAGTTTAATACTAGTCACTCCTCTGTAATGGGATCTTTAGATAAACTTCTTGTTCCTGTATCTAAATACCAGGATGTGATCTAATTATTCTCTATTACGACCAATCAGAAAACGTATACAAACTTATAACGAACAAAAAACTGGCACAATGGCAAGAGATTTTGGTGTACAGCATACAGCATAGCCAACATTGTAATGTCATGTTTCTCGATTGAGTGTATTTAAAGTACCATAGTAGTACTATGACAAAAACATTTCATTTTTTAAAAACAGCAAGGCAAAAAACAACGTCTTATAAGGAAACACTACTTCCAAATCAATTTCAAATTCAGTTTCAATTTCGAATAAAACTTTACACTTGATGCGTAAATCGACGACATACTAATATACAATGTAGTGAATGCTTAGTTGCACTAACACATCTTAGCGTTTGACTAATCGATTACCCTGTGCAAATTTTATCCGATCTTCTTCTTCATCGGAAGTGCAGTTGGTGACAACTACCCACCGTGAACAAGTAGCTCTCATCAATTCCTGATCCGGTCCTGGCCTGTTTTCATACAGAAATGAATTCAAGGTCTCCTCATAAATTCTTGCTTCAGGGAATTCCACCTGTTAATTAAAGTCATCGATATTAAAAATGAGAATATATACGCCAATTCTGAATAATGTAAGTGAATGTACAAGTTCAGACAAACCTTTGTATGCTTTCTATCCGTGGCATACACAATAGAAGTGCAACACACTTCAGCAAACTTTTTCGCATGCCCATAAAACCTCCAACAGCATATTTCAGACGGTCCAATGGCATCTTTTATAAAATGAATTCGTCCATTAAACCGTAACGCAAGACGATCGAACATTTCCAAGTTTTTTAGCAAATTTTCATCAGAGGTACTACAAAAATAAATGAGCTATGTTTGTAAAATTCCTTACAGTACCAATGAAAGATAATGCAGTAGTCCAATGCAATCTATTCAAATTCAAATCTCACCTTGTGTAGGAATATTTGTTATTGTGACGATTAATCAATAACTCAACGACCGGTCGAGTTGCATTGGCAATGAACTGCTTTCTTTCTTCTTCAGATGTTATAAACGGAACTTGACAAATGGGATTCAAAACACAGTTGACACTATCCAGTGCCTTCTCACATAGATTCCCCAGCTCAGCAATACAATAAAATTTTGCTTCCGCCAATATTTCTTCTATTTCTTGACTATTAGATGGCAAGGGAACGTGCCCATCTCTTAAATAATTTAACACCATGCCAAAATGTTTTCCGCACCGATCAATCAGTATCCAACCTATACAATTAGAAGAATCATAGTTTAAAAACCCTGAAAACAATTGCAAAAACATAATTCTGAAACCCGTTATGATATATAAAATATAACCTTCTGAATCTGTCAAGACTTCCATACGACCCGAAAACATGGCTTGTAACATAGTGTCTGGTACTTTCGTGAGGGTGCCAATCGTTGTGTAATATAGTGATCCCCCCACATTAAGCTTCACATACTGTGAAGGGTTACCTTTAATCACAGTCCTTTGGTCACCAGACATATTTAGAAACTCCAGTTTTATAAAACTGCTGAAACACATGAACATTATCAAGAATTAAAATTGTGAAAAAGCTTTATTAAAATGTTACACACGATGATTTAATAACAGAAATCTTCGGAACAAAAATAAAACTGAATAAAATGACAAACAGCTTGAATGTACTAACAACTTACCGAGAACAATGTACGAGACAATGGAGACAATATGTTTTCGAAATCGGTGAATTTAAAAGAATTTGAAATTGTAGATATGTACAATTTTCAAAACTCAAAAAGCAAAAGACTCAAAATAACATGACACACCTTGACAAAAGCGTTTTTAACAAAAAATGTCACATAATCCTACTCAAAATATGTTTGAAACAAATAATGACAAGAAGAAACATGAAACACCTGTTTCCACGATAGTAAGCAAAAACCTTATGGTTGTGAGTCAACCCGAAATAATGCAGCTAGAAGAAATATTGGCGGAAGCAAAAACCTTATGGTTGTGAGTCAACCCGAAATAATGCAGCGAGCCAGCACCCAACACCCAAGTCATAAAAACTAAAAAAATACAGGCATTCACTACTATAGCAATTGCGGAGGAGAAAATACTCAACTTTGAAGCACTAGATAGCGTCTCTCTACAGACTTGACATGAATGAAAACCATGCTTGTACAAACTACAAAGATGAATGTTTTGTCAACATTTTGCATATTTAATGATGACTTACCTTATCGTTTGTTTCTTATCGCAAGTACAGATGATGTACCTTTTGGCTTCCGCCGTTGCCGCCGGATCGGAAGCCACAATACATTCGGATCGGTCACATTAAAACAATCTCCTGCTTCTCCCATCACCACAAAATGAGAAATGAGTGGATCAAGAAGAAGACAACCCGTTCGTTGGCGCCCAGGGATAAACGGCACGGGCACACGCACAGTTCATAAGTGAGTCGTCGATGACTGCAAAAATCTCAATAATAAAACAATGTTCAATCTTTTGTCCCAGCTTAAAATACCTCTTCAAGCTGGGACCGACTTGCCAGCAACCAAACTCTCAGGTCGAGAGGTGCTGGAGAAGTGAGCCTACAGCCAAGTGAGCTGAGGCTTTAATGCCTTTGCATATCCTGCAAATGCATGGGAGATGGGAGACTTACTTGATGGAGGGCAACAACGTGCGGAAAAGCACCAATCACCTACGTAATGCATAGGCATTGAGATCTGAAGCTCACAGCCTCCCCAGCCGAAAATCGGTGGGAAAAATTTCATAGCATTTTCTGGAACGTTCGACTATAAATAAAATAAAATAAACATGATAAAATGAAATGATTATTTGACTTACAATTGAAACATCCTAGACTCAAGGATACACCTAATGAAATCACTGTTACTACGATTACTTAGTGACTCAGTGACCCTTGGGCCCTTGCCTATTGTGACCTCATCAAAATGGCCCTTGACTTTCTGTTTCGTACAACTGTCATATGTCCACTCACACGGGCAACCAAAAGTGATCGTCTAAATCTAAACGTCAAACTCCGATTTTTCCCCGAGGACTTTTTCATGGTCATAGATAATACAAGATGCCATTTTTACGTTTCCTTGCCCTGCAGGGACCGGAAACTGAAAAATGGCATGCATTGCACATGTATACACGGAAAGCTCAAAAATCTTTTTTGGAATATAGTTCCTTCTAATCATGAGAAAGCTATTTTGTCAATTTTGTGATGCAACAAAAATGCATTCCTCTCAGGATGTCAACATGTCGAGTCCGCTCTCATATATTGCAAACTGCAACGTTTAGTAAATAAAGTCAAGAGTAAACTGAAAACGTTCCATACTTTGAAGAACTTTTTTTTTAATTTTTATTTTCACGTCATAAATAACTTATTTATAAAGGTTTTCCCACAACGATAAAAAATACGATAGAGGACTATATATAGCATGTCTGTACTTCGAGCCATCCTTTTGATGAAAACCACGACTTGAATTTAATTAAAAAGATTATAAAGACAGGAGGAGAATTTGTTGAATAAAGGATCGTGCCTTTAAGGGAGATTTTAAATACATGACTTTTTTTGTAGAAATGTGTGTCAGTGTGTGTGCGTGTGTATGTCCGTTTTGTTGCCATTGTTGCCGCCTTTCATTACATTTCCATTACATCTTCCTTGAGTTAGAATTTGATGATCCTGATAAAATTTATGGAATTGTTATAATATAATCGAGAATCATGGTTTCATAAATTGGCAAACTATTATATTATTTTTACAAGGCCTGATTTGCCACTTACAGAAATTATTCCACTTGACTCTCCGGGTATGGGTAATAGTAGAGGACATCTTGGTCAACGGAACGAGCTTGGCTCATCTGTAAAACAACGAATTAAAAATTAAGAAGGATTCATTAGTACATTTCAACAGAAATTATGGCATTTTCAAGGTGAAAGCATATACTATATAACAATTAATGGAACTCGTACGCTTTCAGATCGGGCAGCTTCCTCCTCTTCCTCTTCCTCTTCTTCCTCTTCTTCTTCTTCATCTTCCTCCTCGTCTTCAGCTTCTTCCTTCTTTGGCTTTGACTTGGTCTTTCTCTCCTTCGGCTTCTTGGTTTCTTCTGGAATGCTTTCAACTGGAATAATTGGAGCGTTCTCCTCCACAATCACTGGAACAACTGGAAAATATGTAATTAACATGAGTCATTTCATAATAAGTAATTATAAGTATTCAAGTGTATTATCCGTCATTTGGATTTTGAAACGTTTGAATGCATTCTAATGCGACAGGAAGGTGTATGGATATGCCTGTGCAGTGCAGTGTGGAGTTTACAACTTGGTATCATTTTACAAACAAGTGGTTCATGACCTCATAAGCCTAAAAGTCTGTGATGTACGGTAAATGCGTAATGTGCATGTTAAGATGTAATATTTGATAGAGAAAAAGACGTACCAGGAACGCCAGGCTCTTCACTCTGAACGACAGCCACGGCCAAAGGTTGCTCAGCTTCTTTTTGTGCAGCTACAGCCGCAGCTGGTTCCTCCACATCTCCTCGAGTCTCACTTGAGACAGGTTCTGCGACTAAACCTTGTTGACCTAGTGAAAACCAGGAATTACAATCAAATCAATACAATCCATTCTCTTTTTTACTATTCCACACACAATCCACAGATGAAACTTTGCTCAACTATGTAACTACAAGAACTATAATAACAATAGCCCAGCCGTTGCCATTAAAGCTGAAACAAAACATTTCGACTGAACAACGATAGCAGGAGCCAAGTATAACTTTTGGACATTGGATTATGTAAATATTAGCATTGAAACTGGGATTTTTAATCGTACAGTAATGTCAATGTAGTAAGAATCAAGTACTAAGGGAACAGGAAGTATGAAATCCTAGCTTGGTTAAATGGACTTTTAAAATAATTGGACAGGGTGATGCATTTTTGCATTTTGATTTTGAGTTCAAGAGAAATGCATTTGTGGAGAGCATGAGCCCTTTCCAAGGATTTTTCCTAACCTCAATAACCTCAAATTGAGCACCTCAATTCAGACTTTAGGAAAACATGTTACATTACGTTGTTGTTTGTTATACAAGTAAAGTATAATAACAACTGGTTTTAATGGAGTTACAGCTTCTCTGATTACGGCACAATGGCTGTAAGAACGAGTAGGTGTGAAATTTTTCTCGAAGAACGCTGTGTCGGTGTCGAGGCAGTCGATCAGGTTTACGTAAGAAAACAAACTGTCATGTAACCCCAATTTCCAATTTTCTCGGCTACAAAAAGTGCACACTTGGCATCATTTCACTACCATGAAATTTAGTAGCACAACTTGCATGTCTGAGAATTCATGTCAAAGTTACTAGTAACACATTTTAGGAAACTGATGTATACTCATGCTCGGTAAGCAATAAAAGCATATAGACAATTTCTGTTTTCTTGAAAAGGACTGTACAGTGTATTCGTAATGTTTACGATGTGAGATGGCACTTACTGGAATCACGCTCTTCATCTTCAGCGCTGTCATCATCCTCATCGTCATTTTCTTCATCTTCAGGTTTCTCCTTTTCTTCTTCTTCTGCTGATTCCTTCTCGTCGGAAACTTTCTCGTCGGATTTTGGAGTTCCGTCGAAACCAATGCCCAAGTCTTCGGCCTCGTCATCTTCGACTCCGCTGTCAACTTGCGGTACTGGCTTTGAAACTCCTGGCTTCTTTCCTTTCTTGGCAGCAGCATTTTTGACATTTTGGCGCACCTGAGCAGCAGCTTCCTCATCATCCTCCTCTTCCTCCTCATCTTCTTCTTCATCGTCACCATCGGCATCCGTGTCATCTTCAGCCTCATCCTCATCATCCGCCATTCGTCCCTCTCGAACTCCTTTCATCAGATAACATAATGTCTCATCGTTACTTTAAAACTCTAACTGTCATGTCCGTCGAGTATATCTTATGCGTTTTAAACCAACCTGGTACAATAGTAGTTACTTCCTCTGGAACTTCAGTCTGATCTGAGACCTCCACGTCAACCTTATTATCCTCAATGACTCCATTAGGAACTGAAGTAGGGTCCACCTCTACAACTGCAGGGGGTACAACTTCCTTGTCAACTGGAGCAGCATACGCGACTGCTACAAAGACGACCAACAAGGCGAGGGACGGCCAGCGCATCTTTCTGTTTATCATCAACATTGATAACCATTTATAGCCTCCATGTTCCTCAACCTTTCAAAAACACTTTTCACGCAAGGACAGTAATAGATCGTCGAGATGTGAGCATTCCAACATCATAAAAGTCATCGTCTGGCACAAAATGAAAAGGATGTTGCATGTTTGTAATGCATCTTTTACCGATTTGGCAATTTGAATGCAATAATATCATCATTTTGAGACGCTTTTTGCCTCTAGAGTCCATTTCTGAATTACATTCCTCGTTTGAAACGTGGACAAAACTAAATCATCCAATTATCACCTTGATTCAAATCATGACCATCAAATCCTTGATAACATGCTGTAAATATAGTTCATTTTCAACGACCATCTTCCTTCGTATTTATAATATATGTACATTGAGTCCGTTTGGTGAATGAATGAATTAAGAGTAGCATGGTTGGAAGTGATTCAATGCTAGTGGAAAAGAAAGATGAATCGTAAAGATGAGACTTGAAAAAATAGTAGTTAATACTATGTATGCAGCGGAAATAAGGTTGGGTTGAGTGCTCCGAAACAATTTCATACTGCAAAAATTGCAGAAAATTAAAACGACGGACGAGTTAAATAATAAGTATACATATAAGACGTTTTGAAAAAATTGACCGTATATGATTATCCTCCTGGGAGAAGATAAGATGAATCGTACTTAGTCTGTGTGAAAGCTGAGCAAGAATTCTTAAGTGAAATTGGCAGTTGTTGGAGAACACGAAAAATAAATGCCATTTTTATAGCGAAATGCAAAAAAAATTGAATGAAATAAAAAACGGGGAAAATGCAAAGATTGCACTCAGAGATTCACCTGCTCTTACTTATCCTTGGAGAGGAGTTTAAAGAACAGGAGGGACCAGAAGAATTCTAATGAGATTGCGGAAATGACTGGGCCAACGTGAGTTGTAGACAAGAAGAGCAGGAGGATAAGAATTAGAAGCAACAATGCTTTTGTGTCTTGTGTGTATGCAACGTAGCTGTTTGTGTGCTTGCAGTTTGAACGTGAGTGAGCTTTTCACAGTCGACAGGAGACGAAGTACATGACGAGGATATGTGCGATGTCTCAAAAATTTAAAGGTCAGGGTAAATGGTGATGATTGGGTTCTTCTTCTGACAGAAAAGAACGAAATAGTAGACAGAACCGGTCGCTCCGGTTTCTTCATAAACCTCACACTCTCATAGTGAGTCCCCGTCTGATTCGGGTCATTCAACTCCTTTTTGTCGGAACTTATCAACCTTACAATTAATTCAATTCTAAATTTATCGAAAGGAATGATTTTCAAAAATTCTGAATGGACACTTCTCAACTGGAACTATAGCTGCAAGCACCAAACTACATGCGTTTTCATACTGCCCAACACCGACACAATTTGCAAGGATCTAAACGGCTAATCTTGCCAACGACACAAAGTACGAGCAATTTCAACAGTATCCTCACCGGTTTACAAGGTCAAAAATGCAACGTGCTTCATGGGTACAATTTTTTAATGCTTTAAATTGTATTCCAATACGACTCACTTTACCCCTGAAACCAAAATTTTTGATTTTTAAATGACGTTATCCGAAAGACCAAAAACGAACTCCAACTTGAGTAGAAAATCCTCGTATATAACAACTACATTGGATAAATTGAATTCACAGTTTTCACTCACAAGTTTATACGTTTAATTCAACAATAACATTCACGATTCTTAATTATATACACACTCACAGCAAAGTCTTAACTAGACATTTTTCTGTACACGGATACTTTTTCGGATAAAATTTCCAATTGCAGTTTGCATTCGTCTCATCTCACACATTTACATGCGTTTTCCTATGTGCATGTAGGTGTGTTAATTACTAACAGCCAGACAATGAACGCTTACCAGAAGTTTGCTAATTTTTTGGATAATGAATCCGAATTTGATTTGAAAAACACGTTCAAACTTTGGAAGACTGGGGCAAACTGTGGGTAAAATGAAGCTGCACACCGTGACGATGAAAATGCTTATCCTTACACTTTGCGTAATATGTAAAGTACCTATTCGTACCTGAGTGATGCTCCAATGAGAACACAATAATGAGAAACGAAGCGATGCTGTGCAAGCTCAAAGAGCAACTAAAGTGTAAGAGTCTTCGTACTAAGGTTTTTAAGATGTAGTTTGTTGACCCTGGTTGATCAGGTTTTTGGCCTTTTACCCGGACACAGCCCCCTTGCCCCTCTATAAGTGGGACCCCATGACACACTAAAAACATCCTTCAAACTGGTCTCAAAGCTAAGGCCCGTTCTACGAGTTACTTTTCCCCTCGTGACAATCATTTTGCCAAATCGTCGTCTTCTTCAGTAATCCTCTGGTTTTTGGTCTTGGTGTTCAGTCCTCATACTCCTCCTACGGTTCACTTCGTATCTCAGTGGACAGTTTCAGCAAAGCCCTTCGGGTGACCCACTTCCTCTCTCTGTGTTTGGTAACGTTACATAACCAGATCGAGACTCGAGACGTCTCATCTACTCATCTTCAGTCTTCGTGTCTTCACGTCTTCAGCAAAAACCAAAATCTTATGGTCACACTCAAACCTGAAAAGTGTTATGGTCGATATGAATGCAAATAATGTGCCCATACCTATACAGTCGAAAAATGCAACGATGCGAAAGATCTCCTCCCGCTTTCTTACTCAAACCTATACGCAATGGACAATGAATCAGAACATTCTCAATACCTTCAACTTCAACGAGACGCTTTTGTTCCATTTACCTACCTGTTGGCAAACCTGCTCCAAATCCCTCTTTCTCTCATTCAACCTTGCCAACGAACAGAGAAATTATTTCGCATCGTGAAATCGTGATCGTAATCGTCAGGGAGGATTAGTACAAAAAACTTTTTCATCTTACAGCACACAATTATTGAAGTGTAAACCGTAATTTTATAGTTTCCCTTGGAGATCTCGTACTTTCTCCTGTGGATGAAGACTTTCGTTGCAGATTTCAAATAAAATCAATATGAGCTCAATTTGAGATGACGTAACTTAATATTACAGTAGTACATAATTACTTTTGTGTCAGAAACGTATAGCAGTAACGTAAAGCATGCAATAATGCATATAAATGCCTTTGCTAATGCAATGTGAACGCAACGCAATTCAAAAATGAATGCAAAATGAAGTGTAAATGTGTACGATTTGAACATTTTTTCAGTTCAAACAACTGGTTTTTCAGGTGATCAAGCTTGATTTCAATTGAAAAACATACCCATTGAAAGGTAATTACTGTGGTAATGAAACTGAAAAAACTGTGTGATAATAATAAACGCTTATTTTTTTTAAGCCTTAGAAACGACGGTATTAAGTTTCTCATGATAAGAATTTACTGTTACTCTTTTACTTTACTTTGTTCTGTTATCGAAAGCAAACGTGTGATACATCTGGTAACAAATAAGCAAGTTTTAGGTTGAAAAAATTCTTTAATTGTTCCGATGCGAAGACTACTACACTTAAATTCACATGTACAAATCGGCATCAGCGGAAGAGATCGTCCGTCCGGAAGTCACGTTCATGACTATTGCGTTGTTGGGTTCTACGATGGAGAATGTAGTGGAAGCGGAGCAGTCACTCACTTTTCTGGACTTGTCGAATGACGAAATGACTGTTGTTGTGTTTGTGTGTCGACGACTTTCCAGAGACCGAGTTTTGTGACCGCAAAGACCAAAAAGTCGTCGAAGCCCACGAACAATCGGTAAAAGCAAGCTGTACAGCGCTGCAAAGAAGCAGGAGCAATTCATCCAACTCCTGCATGTACAACTACGTTGATTTTTACAGCTCTTGTCTGAAATAGTAAAAAGATATCAAGGCTACAATGAAATTGACAAGACATACATGACATGACGAGGTAAGTTCCATTGGACATTAATGAAGTCGTTCTCCGTAAAGCAATAAAACGAGATGATATGCGACATAAAAAGTCAACCGCATTAGACAAATACAACGCAAAAATGAAAAACTAGAACTGCAGAATGCCTGGTTTTTTTAAAAGGCTGGAAGTCGGCAGTATTACATAAGGTAACACTGCTAGTACTATGTACTATGATGAAGTAGGAATTTTTACCTTGTCTGTCTTGGAGACAAAGTGTCATCTTCTTGAACTGACCTTCAAGCTGCTTGCAAGTGTTGGGCTTACATGTAAAAATGATAAAAATGGCCACACCTTGGAATGCATTGAGGAGATCAGTGAGAATGAAAAAATTACGAATATAAAGTCTTTGTTGTGGGTAGAAAACGGCTGTGGCCCATGAGATGACTTCAAAGATCCATAGGACACCCATGACGACAAATAACTTCATGAAAAGTACAAACCTGTGGTACAAAAAGTGCGCACCCAAAACAGCTCAATTAAAATGCCATTAAGTTACTTTTTACTTTAAAGGCGAGTTTTTTCAATGTAGCCACGCATTTCATTAAACCTGACGAGAAAAAGTTTGCAGTCTTGTAAAAACTGACCTTCTGTACACATTAAAATGCTCACTAACATTTCAGCGACACATTTTATAATATATGATATATTCATTTCATGCAAATGAGGAAACTGTAGCTTATAAAATTATACATTTGAGGACTCACCTTTTCTTCTCCTGTTTGGAACTTTGGCGAGTAGCAAATTTTGTATCATTTTGTAATTTGTACAATGAGAATATGGTACTCAGGAAAAACAAACAATTGACACACAGTAAGAAACCAACTGGACCATAAAAATAGGGTAGTTGCTCTTCGTGATCAAACAAGTAACAGTTTTTGTCTCCAAATCTGGGTCGGATGATTTTTACATCAGGATCATTTCTAATCGAAAAAATAATCGTTCAGAGTCTTTTCCCTTGGTTATAAATATTTTTGAATGATCGCATCATTTCATTTACCTGAAAACATAGTCCAAAACAAGACCAGTCCCAGCAATACCAATTGGAAATCCCACAGAAAATATTCCAAATAGAAAGAATCGTTTCTTTTCTCCGGTATTACTTCCCCTTAAGGGTCTACATCCGCTACTGCACATAACCGCATTTAACACAATATAATAAAGTTGGTTTCACTTTTCAAGAAATACACTCACATTACATCACAATCTATATAATGTTAAGCATACCTAAAA